>VVHJ01045881.1:0-10367 GCA_015107715.1 Tylochromis polylepis
GTGCAGACCAGTTTTTGTGTAGACAGACTGCTGCCCCTCAGGACACACACACACACACACGCACACACACACACACACACACACGCACACACACACACACACATGCAAGACTGATGAAAGAAGGAGACACTTTACCAAAGAGGGAAAAGTCTTGGGTAGTATTTGTGAGATTTATAATTTTATGTGTTTATTCATGTAAACTCATTATTCATACATGTGCTCACACAAATCAATATTTAGACAGCAAAATAATGAAAAGCATCTTTGGTTGTGTTCATACTTTTGAACATAATGCCAATTATTACCTTTTCATGCACACCAGTTTACTGGTTATGTTGGCATCTAGCAAATGTGATTACTCAGAAACGCTCACAGTAGCAACAATACACACATTTGTTTAGTTTCTTTTTGTTTGAGAGAAACTAACACACACAACACAAAAACCTACACGTAGCCTGGTTATCAAATAATGAACTAAATAACAATTTATTGAAATTTCAAATAAGTGTTGTGTGCCTAAGCATCACATTGATCAACAAATATCACGATCAGGGCCAATGAGAAGACAGTGATTTGACTTTGTTCACTAGGACCCACAGTTTGCTCGTACAACATTACGTTCTAACAAGATAACTGCTCGTTGAGTTCCTGTGAGAACTCCACTCCTCTCAGTGGCTCTTGTTGTTTGTCTTTCCCTCATTTCTCTTCTCTCTATTTATGTTTTCATCACCCTATCGTCTCGCTTTTCAAGTTTAAGTGACACGTGAACCTCTGCATTACTAGACATAGGCCGCCGGGGGATTCCCATGATGCATTGAGTTTTTCTTTTCCAGTCACCTTTCTCACTCACTATGTGTTAATCGACCTCTCTGCATTGAATCATATCTGTTATTAATCTCTGGCTCTCTTCCACAGCATGTCTTTATCCTGTCTTCCTTCTCTCACCCCAACCGGTCGCAGCAGATGGCTGCCCCTCCCTGAGCCTGGTTCTGCCGGAGGTTTCTCCCTGTTAAAAGGGAGTTTTTCCTTCCCACTGTCGCAAAAGTGCTTGCTCATAGGGAGTCATATGATTGTTGGGTTTTCTCTGTATATATTGTTGTACAATCTACTGTACAATATAAACCGCCTTGAGGCGACTATTGTTGTGATTTGGTGCTATATAAATAAAACTGAATTGAATTGAATTGAGGAGCACCAGTTTGACTTTATTTAAGAGCTCATAGCTCAGTGCTTGACAGAATAAAGCTGTTTGGTTTACTACAGCCTACATCGTGTGTGTTTATGTGTATTTTGTGCAGGTGTCCATTGTGACAGTGTGTGCGAGGAGGGTCGCTGGGGACCCAACTGCTCCTACAGCTGCACCTGCGAGAACGGGGGCTCCTGCTCTCCAGAGGATGGCACCTGTGTGTGTGCTCCAGGATACCGGGGCACCAACTGCAGAAGAAGTAATGGATTACTATTCACACCCACATTTCTGCATTCGTGTACTTCCTCAATCACAACTACTGTGGTGGCAGAAATCCCGACACTTTGCTCTATATAATGGTATTTAGTTAAGTTAAATAGGAATATTAACAATCAGTGAAAAAGGAGAAATTAATAAAGTGATAGCTGCTACAGTTTTCTAATTCCAGTTTAAATCAACCTGGTGCACGGTTTCTACCAGATAATCGATTAACTTTGTAATTTGCCTGCTTTGTTATTCCAGTTTGTAACTTCTTTATAGATCTTGGAATTAAACTGTGTGTAAAATCTGGTTTAGAACTAGTTAGCAAATCTTACAAAAACAGAAACAAAGCATTCCTCGTGGCTGGCCAGAGGGATGCTACGGGTCATACTAATGTTAGAACTTACACTTCCTTTATAAAGATTCAGAGGGCAGACTAGAGGAAGAGAAAACATCTGATTCTTACAGAAATCATTTTTAAGGCTTGTTTTCAACCTGAGTGAAAATAACCACAAATATTATACTCAAGGTATAGCCATTTTTACTGACTTTAGCATTAGTCTGTGTCCGGTGGTTTGTTTTAATGTGTGACGCTGACGTTCTGAAAATTAAGAGTCTACATTCCACGGTGATGGCCCAGTGAGCTTTATGTTCGCAACCTGAAGTTTAAAGGTCATTCCTTTTTGGTCAGAAAATAACTGTAAATCATATCATGTAGCATCTGCTTGAAATCGAGCCTAAGTCTGACGGTGTGAGTGTGACAGTGTGAGTACAAAGAGTGTGTTTGTATGACAGTTTCTTCTGCTTCTTTCGGCATCAGAGTAATACATTTAAGCTTTCTTGATTCACAATTTATGCACTTATCATAATTAGGAAAATCCTGTTGCGTGAGGGAAGAGGGTTGTCTCGCCAATTAGAGCAATTAGATTTACGTCAATTAAAGCAAATTAAAGGCCCGAGGAAGACTTATGAGTCCTTCCTGTCCTGGAAGGAAAAACAAAGCAAAACTAATACAGCTAACAGGCTGACCCATGGGACGAGGGAATGGATAGAATACTATTCCCAGTACACGCACATGTATATACTGAATATGTAGAATGTGTACTTTGTGTAGATGACCCATAATGTGGATTTTTCCTCTACAGCATGTTCACCTGGCTTCTATGGCCATCGTTGCAGTCAGACGTGTCCTCAGTGTGTCCACAGCGATGGGGCATGCCACCACGTCACCGGCCACTGCAAATGTCTCTCTGGCTTTTTTGGCTCCCTCTGCAACGAAGGTCAGTTTGTTTCAGTTTGATTGTTTCCATTAAAAAATAATTCAGAAGTACAGAAGTAGAAACACTGGTAGTCCTCATAATTACAAGCTAAGAAAAGTCTGGAAGCTCTAGATTAAGTGTGTCACGGCGAGGTTCGCCGGTGTTTTTTGTGAACAGGACTCAGATGCAGATGCAGAGAGAGGAACGGTAGGTTTAACAAAAAAAAAGCCTTTATTTGAGCGGATGGCAGAGGTTAACATGAAAACTATGAAAAACTGTGAAGACTAACTGTGACAGCTGTGGTGAGTATAACAGACGACCTGACAATGACTGAACAGAAACACACAGACTAAATACACACAAGGGGTGATCGGGGGAGTGGAAGCACATGAGGAAACTGCTGATACAAATGAACCTAACGACACCACAGGGGAAGTGTAACTAAACACAATGAACAAAGAACACAGGACTCTTTCAAAATAAAACAGGAAACATGGAGACGAAGACATGACATGAATTTGACGACATGAAAACTTGCAGACAAGAAATACATGAGACCAACACTGACGACCTAGGTGAACCATAACTAAACTAACTTAAGGCAAACGAATAAGAATCTTATAATGTAACATAACTCCAAATATAGCAAAAGAGAACCAAACAGACAGAAAACACTGGGGCAGACCCAGGACCATGACAAAGTGAAAACAAATGAAACTTTGCTAGCTCATCAGAACTGACATGGACAGTGTGAAGTGGTTTTTCTGTGGTAGGCTTCTGCCCAAATGGATCTGGTGCTGTTCTTGTGCTACCATGATCATTGGATCCGTACTGGCTTTGAAGTAAGGCTTTTCTAGCCACTGGGAGGATTTCTTGATGTTAGCAACTTCATCTATCTGTTGATACTGCTGTCAAAAAGTATTTACCTCCTTGCTAATTTCTTATTTTTTTGCAGATTCATCACACTTCCATGTTTCAGAGCATCAAACCAATTTTTATTATAGACAAAGACAGCATGAGTAAATACAAAATACACTTTTAAATGATAATTGTTTTTTTTTAAAAGCTATCCAAACGTATATGTTTTCATAGCGTTTTAATGGTTATGTAAGCACAGGACCAAAACAGAGCTGGTGTACAATATACTCACTGCAGTCAGCCTCTTGACATTATTAACACAGCTATTTTTGTAAAACGCTGACATCTCTTATTAGCTTTAGGTTAGAATGCAAGCACTGCATTCAAAAGCAAAGCCCTTGAATATTGGCTTTTCAGTGGAAAATCTACCAGCTGAACTCATTCTTGGTCCCTTTTTACATTGTATTCAACCTTTTCATGTTATCTAAATAATCTTTTTGTTACTTCGTCCTTTACATCAATATCTTAGTTTGCTTTAGATCCTCAGTAGGTTGAACAGGTGTTAATCCTCCTATGAACCCAGTTGGTCCAAGGTCTGTTGCTAAGTCAAGTTTTAAATAGAGACAGTGGAGGAGTGTGCTTTGAAATATTCATCATCATTAAACATGAGGACAGCCTTAGTTATGCCCTGTCCTCGTTAGCCATTCTGCTGGCCACTGCATCTTTGAGCAGCCCATAGATAACTGGGTGAGGCTTGATAAATCAGATGTCCAGCACTGAGGCTTTATACTGCCTGAAGTGCCAGTCCAGCTCTATCCCTGTTCTCTTGCTGGACAACCTTTTGCAGCTAATGATGTTATTGACTGGTAAACTGTAAAAAAAAAACAGGGTATGTCGAATCTTAAAAGAACAGTGTATGTGAAAGTCTTGACAATTAATAGTATACCCTTGTAGTGCAGTTATTTTGCTGTTCCCCAAGAGGAACCTGTTCCCACAGTTCTTTTCTTCAATTCTACATACACTATACAGACACAAGTATTGTATCAAAACTGATGTTGAGCAATAATAAAATATTAAAGAGAGAAAAAACAGAATGAACTGGTCATTGGTTTCCGTCTTAGAAACTGCTGCGTTTTAAAGTTTAAGTGCATACATCTATCAGAACAACTAAACCCTTTGATTGTATTTACGTCATATTAAAATTACATTTTTTTTTAAAGAAAACATTTTCAAATGCAAAAATATATAAATAATCTAAGGTGCAGTCGAAGGTCAAAGTCAAATAAAAGAAGATATATATGCAAAGGCATAAAAACATGTACCTTTACTCTGTGTTCTTGGAAGGCTTCCTCACCTTAATAGGAGGCAACAAGAGCACTGACGGTGTTTTAGCTCCTAGATGAGGTCGATTTGTTGTGTGTTTATGTTTATGAGTTTTAAATCTGCAAGTGAATGAGTGAGATTTTGCCCGTAAGCCTTTAAAGGAGAATGTGGTGGCTGTACAGGTTTGCCCTGTACGTTGGTGCAAACTTTTTGTGCTGCTGAAAACCAGACATTACAATAGTGTAAACATTAATTAATACTAATAATAATTACGTGTCCAACCTAACAACCTTCAGGTCAGTGGCTTAGAGTTTTAAATTTTTATTGGCTTTTAAAAAAGCTTTTATTTTTAGATTTTTAAATGTTAATGCATTTATAATTAGAGCAATATTTGATATTATTTCACTTTCAATCTGAAAAAATGTTACAAAAGCTGTTAAATTAATATGGCCTAGTGCACCCCATGTTTGTGGCAGATATCGCTTCCACACTTTGAAACACAATGTTGGGCTTAATTCAAAATATTAAAGTAGACTGACCTCAGTTTTTATCAACTTGCTATTAGCACTCAGTTTAGGTGAGTTACCAGTCATTTTCATCAACATTTACTCTATACTGGACTTAAGTAGGTTACAGCTCACACTTGAACTTTTGGCTCCCCTTTTATTATTTTTTTATTGCTTCTTTGCTATATTTTACTTCATTATCTGACAGTTTACATTACTTTACTGTATTTCACAGATACAGACTGTCCTATTGAAAAAATGCATTGTTATAATTTCTGTATAAAGTAAAATAATGAATCTTTTTCCTTTCCTGCCCAAAATAACATATTGGAATATTTAATGTCAATCATTAGAAGTAAACCACACTGGACAGCTGTATTGTGAGTATACCAAAGCTCGAACCCTCTCACCTAAACTGTTGAAAACTGGAGTTCTCAATTTGTAGGCGGATATATATATATATATATATATATATATATGTGTGTGTGTGTGTGTGTGTGTGTGTGTGTGTGTGTGTTATTTGAAAGTATAACTAACCGCATCTAGTTCTCTGTCCATGCTTACAATAATTATGGTCAGCTTATTTCACGACAACCTTACTTTTATGCAACCTCAGTTTTTATGGCTACTCTGAGTATTATTAGCTAAGCTAACATTAGCTGCTAACCTACTGTTAGCTACTCTGTTAGTGGTATAAGTTGACAGTATGTGGCATACGTTAATAACTACAGGAGACATGGTCCTAAATATAACTTAAGGAATAAAAAAGGTGTCCCTCTTGAAGAAGAAAACAAAATACCCACTTTGTATCTAATGGACCTTAATACAGAGCAACACACTCTTTGATCATTTCCACTACTATAACACGATCACTACTACTATTGGGGACATTTTTAGAGACAGAGCTTATCGCATTTTAGGCTGATTGGTGGCTCAAGGAGGCTTTCTCAGTCCCAACCAGTCAAGGATGTTTTTTTTTAAAACAAGATAATGAAGTGCTTTTGAGTTTTAATTTCAGTGTCCATAATGTCAGTGTGAGCAGCAATCAAACAGGAACCACAAAAATGTGTTCCCTGGCTCTGTATGTGTTTAATATAAAATGGGTGATAAGGAGTTTTCTGAAAAGCCTGAATATAGGACCAAGGAAACATACATATTCTCCTCTTTTGCACTCTTGCATTTGATATGAATAACTTGTTTAAAAAGACTTTTTACCCTTAGGCAACCAACACAATCCAGCTTCTAATGCATGCTTTAAAAGCTCAGACACTAAATGAAATTCAACATCAAAAATGTGAAAATCACAAAGAACAAAAAACTGGAGTTTTTTCTGTCTTGTCCGCAAGTAATATTTTACAGACATTTTCTCATTTTCATAACTCTTACTTCTTTAATCGTTTTTGTGACCACATTTACATTATATTGCAGCTGTACAGGAAAAAATGCTTAGTAGCGTCTAACCATCCACCTACGCAAAAAATGCAAAAACAAATGAGAGAGCAGAATATTTGTGTTGCTTTATTTTATTATTTTAGCACTTTCGAATAGCACAGTCTAGCTTTTGTTTTTAAAAATCGCCCCGTTAAATTGTTATTTCACAAGACTTAAAGGTAAGAATGAAGTTAGTCCAAAGAGATGAAATGTGTTGTGACTATAGTTTTAATTCCCTGAAGAAGAGGTAGTCTTAATATTTTGTTCCCTTTTAATCAGTTCAGTTGGCACAACACATACAGTGTCTGACATATATACATACCCCACATAGCAGCCACAGAACTGAGGACAGACCACCAGTACTTCACTTGCCACTGAACAAAAGTGTGCTGTGATGACTAGCTAGCCAGAGCACAAGTATCACTCAAATATCACCCATTCCGCTGGTGGAAGTGCTCTCACATCCTGACGCAAATGGAGACTTTTGGTTCTGTAAGCTCCTCCACAATCCAGTGGGAGACCCTCTGTTTAAACTGAGCTTTACCTCTGGCTGGATTAGTTTAGCAGACAAACAGCTGGTCAAAGAAATACACATCCTGAATGAATCAACATAACACGCGCAGCAGACACAGGAAATGCAGCTCCACCCCCTTGCGGAGGTGTCTGTGGACATGACCTTGGAAAAAGACACCTTTCCAATTGCAGACTCCTAGCTCAGCAGCCTGGGCTCCCTCCAAGCATGAAGAGCCAATAAGAGAGTTTTGGTAATCGATAGTGTGAGACAGTCCAGCACTGAAACGTTCTTATCCTTAAAAGCCTGAGCAGCTAAAAACAACAATTATTTTTAAAAAAAATTAAAATCCTTTGGAAAGCCAATCAACATGCCGACTGAAAATTAACAAGGTTGACATGAAACATGGCGCTCAGTGTCCTGACAAATGTGTGTGTGTGTGTGTGTTTAGCTTTATTGAAGCTTTATTGAAAGGTCACTGAGAAATCCAGATTGTGTGACAGAACCAGCAACAGTTGCATTGCCGCTTTCTCTCTTTAGCACACTGCAAGAGCTTGATCCAAATGACAGGAATGCCGCTGTCGTTGAAGGGAGCTAACGCTGCCTCACAACATTTGGTGAGGGTTTGAGAAGTGACAGACAACACAAAAGGCAGAGCCTGATATTTGTAGGTTACACCTTTGAATGCAAACCTTAGAAATTGGCTGTGCTCTAAGTATAAAGCCACATAAAAGTAAGCAGGTTGCTTGGCAAATGAAAGGGGGCCAGTTTGATTCCAGCCACAGGCACAGATCCCCTTTGGTTGCATCAGAAAGGAAATCCGGTGTAAAACTGTCCCAAATGAAAGATGATCAGTTGTTGTAACCCAATATCTTTAGTCAACTCCATTCAAAAGCTTGTAAGATTGCAGATGCTTGCTTAATGCATGCAGGTGGAGAACAGGATGGAGAGAAACCTCTCCCTTTCTTTGCAACAACAAATAGCGACTGTACCAACCTTTGTTCATTTCCAACCTTATTATTGCCACCACCTTATCTCGCACAATAATCTTTACTACTGAGAAGAAATGAGATGGCCTAGTCCAGAATTATAGCAACAGTTTTCACCCACAGACAGGGAACACAAGCGTGCCACTGAGGGAGGCGTGCAGTCTGTCTGCTGCACCTTTTAGCCTCTGTTTAGCCTGTGAAGGCCTCGACAGTTACAAACACACAACTGTAGTATGTGTACATGCTGTCTTACACATACTTACACAAGTAAGCTAACGTTAGGCAAAAAGAGCCAGAATACAGTTTCATCCCCCCTCAAAAAAAAGGTTCATCATGCTGAATTTGGCTGAACTTGGCAGCTGGTGGTCAGCATCAGCAGGATTTGTTATTTTCATTTATTGATCAGCAGGGATTGTTTGATTTTCATCATCAGCTTCGCCTCTCAGCTGTCTTTCTTGGATCATATCCAAGTGGAAATGCAATGCACAACATTTGTCTGCGTCATGATAGTAAAGTCATCATTGTTGTCTTTATACTGATATCCAGGTGTACAGTGCATGCTTCTCATCCAGCTGCTATACAAAGTGCATGACATACAATACACAGATGCCTGATGCTGCAGGGCGCCCTTGTAAGAGCCAAAGGAGTCATTAAAAACAATAGCTTTCTAGAGTGATGCAGAGGTTCTTTAATTGTTTTAATTGAGCTTGTATAGACTAATGCATGTTAATTGTCTGATGTAATATTTCAAAACAGTGGACAAAGTTTTGGTAACATTTCAGTGTATTATTGACTGGTACGTCATCACTACTTGCTCAGACCTGGACATAAAAAGTAACAGGGCAATGTATGGCAAAGCTGTTGCGTTTGAAATTGCACGTGTTCTTCACAAAATGCACTCAGTGTATATTGTCAGGGGATTACTGGGTTGCATTCATCTTGTGGGGAATATGAATATGTGTACATTTTGTAGTTTCAGAAGAAGAAGAATCCCTCAAGAAGTCACTCAGACATTTCACCCTGGACCAAACTATTGCAAAGGAGGACACGATGGCATTACAGAGAGCCACAGCATAGATAATTAAAGTTAACTGTGAGCTCATTTCATAGATGATCAACAGGGAAATAGTCCCTCTCCTGCTAGTTATGCTCTCTGAACTCTCCTGGTCTTAGTCATATGCTCTGTGTATGCTTTGATCCAAACTTTACAGATACTAGACACAAGGCACTAATTGTTACATAAGTAATGGGGCTTTATAAGGGCACTCGTAGTGATCTATATTACACGTTAACTGTGAAGAATGTCCTTCAGAGACATGCTGATGGCTTTAATACCGTAAACATAGGCAAGTAGAAATATTATGAGTAGAATAGATAGACAAGAGTAGAATAGAATAAGATATAGATATAGATATAGATAGATATTGTGTGAAGATCCTTTGTCCCCACTGCTGCTCTGCAAGGCTTCAACCCCTTCAGCCAGACCATTAAGAAGACTGGCTATGGATACTGGCTATGGCTATGGCTATGTGGAATGGAGCAAAGATTAGCCACCTCCTCTACATGGATGACGTCAAGCTGTATGAAAGGAGTGAACAAGGCATTAACTCACTGATCTACGCCATGAGGATCTACAGCAGTGACATCAGGATGTCGTTTGGACTGGAGAACTGCAATCAGATGATGCAAAAGAATAACAAGATCAAAGCAATCAAGGGGATCAGAGTGTCAGAATCACTATCCAGGATGAAACAACAAAGATTCATGAGTACATCCAAAAGATGGCCACAACTTAGTGAATGCTTAGTGAATATCTCAGGCCGCAGAAACCCTAACAAGAAAAGGAACCATCATGAAAGAACAGGCCCCTGCACAACATGTACCAATCATCAGACTCATCAGAATACTTTATTAATCCCAGAGAAAATTATGTGGTCACAGGTACTCCAAGACAGTAAGTGTGCCTGTGGCCAGCACGGAAGGGAAGGACTCAAACGCAGATGCAGTGAGCTCAGAATTAACACAAGTGATTTATTTAGTGAA
>VVHJ01045882.1:0-17100 GCA_015107715.1 Tylochromis polylepis
ACAATTGCCATCCCCCCTCCCCCCGACACACACGCAAAAACGCCTTCCTCCACAGTTTACCAGTTTAAAAGATAAATTGGATAAGATTAAAAAAAACACAGACTGTGCTGTCTGTGCACTCTACATATTCATCTCTACCTTTCTGCACTCCTTTCTGGCTGAAGAATTGTAAAATATTACTACTGGTTAAGCTTATTATATTTAGACGTTCTCATAGATGCTAGTTTGAAAGTGCTGCCCTCTACCTGCTCAACTTGCTGTTTTATTAGACTGGACATGGTTAAAATTGCTGTCCCGTCGCTATCATCATCACTGTCCATGGTGGTTAGCAGGAGGAAACTCATCTGTTATGATGCTAAATCACTGAAGCTTGTTTACTTGCTAATGCTAGCTGTGTTTCCATATGAAGCAGGGTTAGTAGCTGACGTCATAACAGTGGATGCAGACTAGCGGCAGCTTGCCTTGCACTCTGGTCTCTCCTCAGCTAACTGTCAAAGACCAGGGGTTTATCCACAATGCGCAATGTGCAAACCACCAGGAACAAGATGGCAGTAATTTTAAGGATGGATGCACACATTAATTAACAGTCAAGGAGCTTTATGACAGCGCTGTCTAAGGTTAACAGACTTTGGTATTTTAATTTATGTTTATTTGCTGTCCTGATGGAACGCCACTGGCTTAAAACAGCTGGTTAAAAAACCTTACCCAAGATACAAAATCTCAAAATTTTCAGTTTCAGTTTTTATATGTGACAATATTGTGCAGCTCCTGAAGTGTCACAAGGTTAACTTACTTTAATTGTTATTAAACTAAAGTGTTAAGTATGTTGTACTTGAAATTTCCAGGTAAAACACCACCTAGGCTACTTTTGTGCTTACATTTGACTTTTAAGGTGGGCCACTATTCCACTATAATGCTGCTGCTGCTGGGATATTGTGACAATAGATTCACAATTCAAATTAGATAGACTGCTGTAGGTTCATTGGAAAATTGCAGTTCATTTGAAGAAGGATGGAAAATTCCCTTCATTTTGTTTGTATTAATAAATAAATGCGGACTGCACTTTGCAATCACCAATAAAATGATATTTAGTATTTTTTCTATATTTTCTTAAATATTGTCATAGCAAATTTCTTTGAAATATCGTGATACAGTTTTGGTATATTGCTCACTACTGACTTGCTCCTTGCATGAATGGTTTGCGTTGAAGATAGTGCAGTACAAACGTGCCATCAGGAGAGCACTCACATGTGTCGGTGTGAGTTGCATATCGTACACATAAAGACCATGAGCAGCACAATAAATGATACAGTACTGGTAGAATGCAGTGGTCAGCACAGCACAAATTTTGGCCATTCACTCAAGCTATCAGCCAACGCAGCACATACTGCCTTCTATATGAAGGGACCATAAGAACAAAAAGACAATGAAGAAAAAAAAAGAAACAACAAAACGGGAAATGAAAGAAAACTCTGGGTGCAAGAGAAACTGAAAACTGTGGGCTCAAGACCATGACAATGTCATCTCAACAGAGCCACTGAACTATCAAGGATGTGCAAGTGGAAAAAAAGAATAAAACAAAGAAAACTTAACCCTCTTGTCCAACAGCAATAGCTTTGTATTTGCAATAATCTCTGCAGGTTTGGTGCCAATATAAAAAAGAAAAAAAAAATCAGCTGATTGTTTGATGTTGTTGTATTGGGTTCGACACAAATGTGACTTCAGAATCCAGCTGTTATTATACATGAATAAAAAAGGAAGCCACTTATAGTGAGAGATTTGTTTTTATAATTTGAGGCTTATTTTTCTTGTTCTCAAATATTTTTTTCATAAACTGCATCTATACATGTCACAGCCCTCTGTTTGCAAGCGAAATGTTTTCCTCATCTCTCTTGCCCCTGGAGTATAAGCCTCATCCTCTTAAATCATCACTGGTTAGTAGCTCTTCATCCGAAACTTGTGCTTTGCTTGTGGTTGTAGCCTTTAACTAAATCAAAGCACTCTCTCTTTGTTTTCTCTTGAGTAGCACATAAATTCATGAAGGAGATAAAGGCCAAAAGCCCCACTAGCTACGCTGCTTTGTTTGAGTGGTAGTGACATGTTTTGCAGTGTGTTTACCAATACTGCTTCAAATCTTTGCTGAGGGGCTCCCATTGTGGTATGAATGCGTTTCAGTGTGAATGCACATGAATAGGTCTGTGTTCTGAACAGAATGACAAAAGGTTGGAAACTCAAAGTCAGTGATTTTTTTTTTTTTTGCAAACACTTTGTTTGTTTTTCCTTGAAGTGTAAAACTGAAATCTTTTTGTTTTTCATTCAAAATATCTCATATGCTGCTCTCAAATAAAGCAAATATTCAAGACTTGTCCTGTCTCAGTAATCTCCTCCTGTGAATGTTTCAAGCTATCTGCTGTTCAGTTGCAGAATCATTATGTAACAGGTCAAACAGTGGCTTTTAAAATGTGCAATCTTTAAAATGTAAAATTCAGAGGCTTTGTACTGTACAGTGTGTGAGTATTTTGTCTTACATAACCCACAATGATGTCTGCTTTCATACAGATGTTGCGAACTTTCAAAATGATTGCATAATGTAAAATTGAGACCTATACAAGTATCACATTTCATTATGCATTAGATAAAATTTAATTATTGAAATCTGTCTGAAAACCTTCAGAACAGGGGATTTTCTAGCACAGATAATCCTTGTGTTTTGTATTAGAAGTCATATTAATATTATAAAATACAAAGGTATAACATAACATCACCTAAGCTCTTTTGAAATGTCTGTATTCAGTTGTCCTTGGCTATAAGGGCATCTTTTACCATTTACACCACTTTCAGTCCTTAGCAGCCTCTCTTGCAGGAGCTACTGCCATGTGACCACCCACTCAGGAAGATTGCCAAAGGATAGTTCTGCAATTGTGTCAGCATAGTGCACCTTGGTTTTGATGGACTAAAAAGCCATTCTTTCTATGAGGCTGATAAAGACTTAATTAGAAACATAATGAATGTGGAGCACATCTGACGAGCCTAATTAGGCCTGACTGAAATGCAGGGATAATTGGGTTTCCAGTTCAGGGCTTCAGAACATCGACCCAAACCCTCTTCCTGACCCTCGGTGCAGGTCCTCCGGATCCCTCAGCTACTTACTCCAACCAGACAAGATGGACAGTCAGCGTACTCTTACATGAGGCACAGAACTATCTTACCATGTTGACAGATTCAATTGGTACTCACCCTGTGTATCTGTTGTGAGCTTTGTGATCCATGGAAACTCTTTTGATGCCCTTTATAATCCCATTAAATCCTATTGTCTCCAGCTTATAGCTCTCTCGCTGGGGGAGAGGAACAAAAGAACTATGAGTCTGCTGGAGCAGAGCAGACATTTGTGGTTCAGGTCTTTTTGCCAAAGGGACTTTAAGGTTATCAGTCATGCTGTGTGACTTACACTTCTAGCCAAGCAGATAAAAATATTCCTTTTACCATTTCAAATCAAACCTGTTTGCATTTTCATTATTTCATATAGTAGTTTTGGCTATCAGCAGATTGGGCTAGTTCCAACAATGTGGTCCAAGAGTTTTTTGCCTCTGGCTGAGGCAATTCATATATGTAAATTTAAACACACAAATTCTAAATCAAAATCAGAACTATATATATTTTTTAATGAATTTTAAAAACAAAAACTATTTCTAATCTGTTTTTGAGTCTGGTTCAAAATGAACAAGAAGAGTTTACTTGGTAAAAACATTTATTATTGTTTTTCAATATTATTGATTAGAATGCTAGTTTAATTGTTTTTCAGACAGAAGGTTGTCAATATCACTATAGTTGTATTTTGCTAATAGACAAGACATCATCAATAACATGTGAGCATGCAGTTATTGCTGTGGGGATTGGGTGTTTTGAAGTAGTGACACAAGCTCTCTGCTGCACACACGTCATGTTTAAAATAATGATTTGTTGTTGTGGGAATTCAGTCAAGCAAGACAGGTGGGCTTTATCTGTGTTCAGTCATTGTGGTGTAGATTGGCTACAGACATTAGTAGATGTCTGTATATAGTGTTTATATATATATTATATATATATAATTTATATAGTATATATATATTATATATATATATAATATATATATATAGTTTATATAGTGTTGCCAGGAATTTATCTGAATACCTTTGACAAATGCATCATTTTTGCAGTTTTGCCCCTGTACGTACACCCAACACCACCACAGTGGATTTCAAAATCAAGTAATCAAAATCTAATTGAAGTGCAGAGTTTCAGCTTTAATTCAATGGGTTTTACAATTACAGCCTTCATTTTCAGAAACTCAAAGTAATTGGATAAACTAACATAATTTTAAATATAATGATTTTTTAAAAATACTTTGTAGTCAATGGCTTCCTAAAGGCTAGAACCCATGGATATCACCAAATGCTGTGTTTCCTCCTTTAAAAGGCAGTGCTAGGCCTTTAGTGCAGCCGCCTTCAGTTGCGTCTTGTTTGTGGGTCTTGTCAGTATGCTTTGGGTTATTATCTATTTGAACTGTGAAGCACTGTGTGATCAGTTTTGCAGCATTTAGCTGAATCTGAGCAGAGAGTACATCCCTGTGCACGTCAGAATTCATCCTGCTATTTCTATCAGCAGTCACAACATCAATAAACACTAGTGGCTTGGTTCCACTGGCAGCCATAAATACTCATGCCATTAACATTCAATTCAATTTAGGTCAGTTCTGAAGCACACCACATTGTCTCTCAACGTGGTGAAGACAGTGTTTGAATTGAAAAAGATTGCCTCCATCATGTTGACAGATGGTGTTATGTGCTTTGGATCATGAGCTGTTCCCTTCTTTCACCATACATTTCTCTTTGCGTCATTCTAGTACAAGTTAATGTGAGTTTCATCTGTCCAAAGATTTTTTTCAGAACTGTGAAGCCTCTTTTAGGTGTTTTTTGGTCTAATGTGGCCTTCTCGTTCCAGTGGTTTGCACCTTGTTGGTAAACCCTTTGTAGTTACACTGATAAAGGCATTTCGTGATTCTGGACTTTAACAATAATACCCCTACCTCCTCAGGAGTTTTCTTGACTCATTCAGATGTTGTAAAGTTGTTTTTCTAAACCATGAAAATGATTCTGTTAGTAAACACTTTCATTGCCTTTTCTGGTTTTTCAGGAATTTTGGTTTTGCTAAGCTGGCCTGTGCACTGATTATTTTTAAGAAAGTAAGACTGTTGATGTTGATTGTTGAAGCTTTTGGTATCTCTCTGAGACAGCCAATTGATGGCCTCCTTTGCTTGCACTGATACATATTTGAACTTCACATTTAAAATGTCAGTGAAAAGCAATAAAATAAATTTCAGCATGTTCAACTTGAGATGTTGTATCTTATCCATTTGTCATGAGATAACAAAAAAAAAACAAAAAAAAAACAGGCCTAAAATTTTTGTTAATCCACTTCAATCATATATTGGTTGTTTGGTGGTGTACAGAAGCAAAACTACTTTTTTTTTTAACTTTAGCATTTTTGCTAAAGTGAACAAAATGTAGACTATTCTCAACAAAATAATTTCCTAAGTATGGAACAAATAAAGTGTTTCTTATCCTTATTCTTGTGAGTTGTTGCTCTGTTTATGCTTTTTCAAGTCAGCTTGAGTCTTTCTTGAGGATAATTAGGAATGATATATAGTCACAACAAACTGGAGGGCTCAATGATGAAATTGACATCACTCAGACTCAAATCGACTCCTGCGTACTTGGAGATTTGAAAACTTTAAAACACTGTGTAATCATTTCGAAAGTCAGAGTAAACAAAGCCATAGACAAGTATTTTTGGACCTACCCAACAATGCAAATGTTTAACAACTACTGTGCATTTATCTGACATTCAGGCTGAAATGTAATTACAGCTAGAGTGATGGAGAACTCACAAAGTAACAATGGCAAGTGAGGCTGTGAAAAAAAGGACAGACTTGATAGTTTAAAAAAACAACAAAGGGAGCCAGACAGACACAGTTGAAAAGGAGAGATGTCCAGGCACACCAGGGAACAAAGAGACAGATAGTACTTACAGTGTGGGGAGGATGATCAGCAACGTCAACAATAGAAGTCAGATAATCACAGCTGCCTAGGTGACAGCACGGCATGATTAACACTAATGACCCTACACTTTATGAGCCTCTACAAAGACAATTAGTCCTCCCACTCTTCTTCTCCTCTACTCTCTGGGGCAGTGAGCATGAATTTAACCCACACCTCCCCCTCCTTTATTCCATCCCACTGCTGCGTTTTTGATTTTTTTTTTTTTTGTAAGCATATTCCATCTTTCGTATTCCTCTGATCACTTTACTTTCCTCTATCTGCAGTGGAAGAGGATTTGCAGTGGAGACGCTGCACACAGACATCTACATCTGTTTCTCCAAATGCCATCCTTGTTATGTTCAAAGCACTCGATATCCATACAAAAATCAACAAACAAACAAAAACAAAAACAGAAAACACACTATTAGGAGTTTTGTCTTTTTCTGTCACATCTCAGAGGACTTTTTACAGATAATTCATGGACCACAACACAGGATACAATTATATGTGATAGATGATCCAATAAGGTGACACCTGCTAAGGTGTAGCTGACATGTGATTGATCATATGGTCACTGACTGATGACTCCAGAGAAAATGATTACCAGTCTAACTGACATTACTTACGATGGCCCACTGGATATAACAGCATTTCCTTGCAACAGTCAAAAGTATGAAACAAAATGTAATGGAAGGTAAAGCTGTTGGAAGATGAAGAAGAACAAAAAAAATCGCTTCAGTTTTGCTGAATATCTCTTTTAAAAAAAAAAAATTCTAATGGTAGAAAAAATAAATAAACACATTTGAAATCTTTACAGAAACTCATGTGATGACATTAAAAGCAACAGCAGCAGCATGAATTTCATTTTCACATTGTAAATGACTTAATGCGCATAATTATTGATGAAGACACACCATGTGTTAAATCTAAGGTGATCTAGACATGATTCATGGCTTTTAGATACATATAAATCTTTAAGTCACTTTTCTTAATGAACTACTCCTAGTATTTATGTTACATGATAAATGTGATCAGATCACAAATAGTAGGTTTATTTTTTGTGTTTATAGTAATTACAGTCATGATCATTTGGGGATTATTATGTGTTGGTAATTTACAGGACTACATTAGATTTAAAGGTATGGCTTGTATAATGTGAATGGGGTTTACAGCCTGTGTATGACTGCCTCTAAGTACAATTACATTTTCCTTCTTTCTAGCCAGAGAGTATAGTGCTCCTGTAACCTACAACTCTCCAGTGTTCACAGGCTCTCTGGCACTCAGAACTAATCCCCATGTCAGGCCGACATGCCAATAGATCTGTGGCACATGGAGGCTCCAATAATGACTTGCAGCCAAACCCACAGTGCCAGACCTGGGCTTCTAACACCATGTAATTAGCAGGCTATTGACTCTTTCAGACACCTAGTCTGTGCAAGCTGAAGAATTGCTCCAATTTATCTTTTGTTCTCAAGACTGTATGGTAGTTGGGGACGTGACAAGTGTGTATTTGGTGCAGAGGATAGGTTGTAGTGTGTTTATTCCTGTTGTGAGCTTGTGTAGAATATTCTGGCTTGAATGCCATAGAAGATGGCAGGTAGACCCCATTTTTTTTATTATGCTTTTAAAAAAAAAACCCTAATTTAAAAGGAACTATTTATTATTTCCAATATCTTTTGTTTACATGATCAGCATTTCTCTGACTGGCTCACACTGGTAGCAGCAGACTCCATTCTTCTGCAGTCCCACATCTGAAGTATATTTATTTGAAGATTATATTTCATTTCATTATGCAGTTGAGTCTTGATCATATTCATTTGGCAGTGCATGAGGTGAAAGAGTAAGTAGTCCATGTTGCACCATACTCATGATTTTTCACTTCAATCCACAACAGTTGTGTTTTGCAGTCTATATTGTAAACACAGAGCACCATCAGTGGACTCAAGGTCCCATGAGACTGGAGTTGCTAGATGCTGGCACACATTTCATGTGCTTCACAAATGTATTCTGAAAAGTATTGTCTGAAAAGTATTCTCTGCAACAGTGTTTAGTGTTCTCTGCTGCTGGTTCAGGGAGATGCGCATTCCCCAGCAACATTTGGAGCTAGATTCTGTAATCAACCATGCAGAGTAGCAGCTGTTTGGTTTTAGTGCATGATCTCTGACTGTTATCTGTGAGCACAGTTTTTGTACTCTTTGTATTGCTATGACAGAATGTAAAGAGTACATGGAAAAGCTTGAAATGCTGTTTTTTGCCAGCTGAAATATCTTGTTTACTCAGTTTGCCTTTTTGTGCGATTGGGTGTAGGAGCTGAAAGTATTGTTTGGTAACTGGAACCTGTCTTTAAGTGAAATTTCCACAGCCATCCCTGTATTTTGGCAACTGGAAGTGCAGTTTAGAGCTAACCACCTTATGTCCAAAATTTGGAGAGATGCTTCACTGAGTTGCCTGTAGCTCTGAAGTGTGAAATTTGTAAACCACCTATACATTTGCAAAAAGGCATGCATAGTGCTCATGCAAACTGGATGGGAAGAGCACCGCTGAATCATGTGGCACTTACATGTATGCTGTAATTGTCACAAACACAATGTTGTGTCCATGAGGCCAGTGATTTGCTTGTTTGAACTTGGTGATTGGTTGCTATCTGGCATTTGGTTGCTAGTAGATATTCTAGGCTCCAGTTGTCTAGGTAACCCTGTAATGTATTTGCCACCCTGTCGTGTGTCAGTGTACAGTATCATTCACTCTCGTTGGTCATTTCAAACACCTGCCTTGAGAAAATGTATCGCAGGATGTGCCCACTTTACGTCACCAGCAGTTTAAAAAAAAAAAAAAGTGACCCAATGTCAGTTTTCTATGTTCTCTCGTCGCCACTTCACTGTGCATCACTTCCTGCATAGATGGTGCAGATTCAGAGTTTATACTCTGCACTAGATTGCCTCACAATGCATGGTTTCGTGCTAAGTAACATTTCAACTGTCTAAATTCATGACACATCAAAGAGTAAAAATAAACTGTTTTTGCATTCCTACATCAGTTCTTTATTGATCATTAAAGAATATAGTTGCTGTCATACGTTCATGAGGCATAATTGGGATGATTATGTGTTTTAAGAATGTAAACCATTTTGCCCTTTATTGATGGCATGTTCTTGATTCATGCTCAGAATATCACCATCAACCTGCCTACTTACTAGAAATGAATGGAATACTAGCAATCCTGTAATAATATTATTAATACCTACTAATAATACCTATGGCTAATGAAAAAAAAACACATTGAAATGTCTCAGGAGGTAAAGCTTGCCACATGAATTTAGGAGCACGAACAGGCAGCATGAAGCAAATTAACATCTCTTTACCTTATTGTACCTGGCTATGAAATTAATCTCCAATGTGCTTATATGCAGATTTGTAATCTATGCTTGATGGATTTATTTTGGGACTCTAAATATGGATTTGTACTGTATCCTGCTCTTCTTTGAAACGAGCCAATACTTCTCTTATTTAATCAGGATGCCTCCTGATCCACATACCTCTTCAAACTTGGTGAGACAGTGTGGTGTCAGAGAATTAATTTGACAAAAAAAAGGCTTTTGATTGGTGTGAAATGTGACAGAATCTTCTGCTGGCAGAGTCTGTGAGTGTTGGTGTCCCACTGAGAGGTCTAATGATCTGCTGCTGCAGTTCCATGAAAAAAAAGCACATTTACTGGGATGGCCATCAGGCCAATGGAAATGCAATCAGATCAATACTATTACCAAGCATGCTGACCACATCTGTCAGACTGAACTGTCACACAAGGAGCCAATGTCACAGTTGGTTCTGTGTTGACAAAGTGTGGAAGCAGAACTAAAATATTCATTTCCTTTCAAATTCATCCTTACATGTTTACAGCTGCAGCTTTAACAATAATATATACGAGCATCAGCTCAGTCACATCTAGAGTGAAGACATGAATGCACTTGATGATCTGTAGGATTCCATTTCCATTTCTATTTTCACTGGTGTTCTCAGTGTGGGTCTGTGTGAACTTTGTGCATCTATGCAGGGCATGACACCACCACTGCGATGGCACATCCCCAGAATACTAAATATTTCATCCCTTATATAACTTGAATTGTCCACCTCAGTCGCTAGACTCAGTTCAAAGAGATCCCTGCAGGTTAGAGATCATGATCATGTGATGTGTTCAAACTCACCACTGTCCTATAATGTTTGTTGACAAAGATAGTTGTCAGTCGTGCTTTGTTTTTCCTGTGAGTGATCCCATTATCACCAAATGTAAATATCCACTTCAGTCTAGGCTAATTTTAAGTGTGAAAACAGCTTCAAAAAATTTTGATTAACACTGATTAAATAGGAGAGAATATTTACTGTTCATAAAACAGCATGCAGCACTACATGCCGATAACTGTGTAGTCATATCAACCAGGTACAGGCAGCACTGCGAAACGGCTCGAATTGCACATTATTGGTCCCCATGCGTTAAATTGAGTGGTTTAGACCAATGCAGTGCTCCTCTTAGCAATCAGGTCTCACCCCCAACCCTTAAAATAATCGGTTGTTGGTATCCGAGTGATAACAGCTAGATCTGAACCACCACAATGTGTAAAGGTTTTAGATTAGTGATTGTGAGGCAGGTGCAGGTTTATTACAACAAGTTGAGTATTTAGCTGGTGCTAAAATTTAAACCATGAGTACACAAATGGCCTAATTAAGTAGTCAGACGTGCTTATATGCCCTCTTACTATGTGTGTATTGAACTTGAATATGTTGAACAAAATATGCTGTAATATATGAGCATTGCCTAGTATTAGATGAAAAAGTGTGCGGTTGTATGATAGTGAATAGATGTACAAAAGGTAGATGTGTTTTTTACCACAAACAGTTCTTACCCTATATGTTTACTATTGTATTTATATATGGTTCAATCATATCCTAACTGAATAAGGTTTGTTTAGGAGCCAGGAGGTTCCTGTCATTGAGGGGTTCACTTTTAAGAGGTTAGCTTAACCTAAAATCAAATTTTCCTTCCTTTGGCCACTAGTGTTAGTCATTTATCTGGATTATTTTGGTGTAAAGTTCCCAGCTTTGGAGATATTGACTGTAAGTGCCATCTGGTTCAATTATGTTCAAGAGAAGGCAAACATTTCAACAGCTGACATCTCCAAAACATTCACGATGAACAGATAACAAGAAAAATATGTGAGTAGGATTTTGGGGGGTTTAAAGTTCACAGTTCGCACTTTTACTGTTGCACCTTTGAAACCTAAGAGATGCAGGCTGCCTACGATGGGTGTTGTTCAAAGATTAAGAGATGAGCAGCTTGCGTTTATACACACAGGTGCACTGGCACCAGTGCAAATATTCAGTACAGTATATGACCCAGTGTGGTTTTGTTATTTTGTTCATGTGCAGTAAAATATGGTGAATGCTGCTCTTGTTGATTCTTGTTGAGTACACAGCTTGATGGAAGCGTCCCCACTCAGCCTTGTTTGCGTCTGGTAGTCACAGAGTTTACTGTTTGGCAGCAGGGAACGATCATTCATCAGGACCACAATAACCCACACCCAAGTCAAGCCCACAGCCCATAGAGTTTATGCAACATGTGTCTATATATTACCATTCTTTATGAAACATAATATTGACATTTCTCTGCTGTTTTCTCTCTGATAATAAGTAAAGATTTGTACTCCTCCTTTCTTCCTGACAGGAATAATCACCACCACCACTACACATTTTTCTTGAAACACAATAGAAACTAGAAAGATGGAATAAATGAACTGAGATTTCCTGCTGGTACTGAATTTGATGCACTTAAGTGACAGAACGCCTAAATTAATTTCTCCTTACATTTCAAAACTGTGGGTAGAATGAAAGATAAATTACCACTTTTCTTTCTTTCATTCAGATGATAAAAGAACACTGCTGCAGTGTTCTTTTGTGAGGTGCTACACAATGCTGCAACGTACATGCCTAAGCAAAACCAGGTGTGGCTGTGTGGTTAAAAACAAATATCAAATATCTATATCATTAGCAAAAGCTAATAATATAGATGCAGCTGGCCCATGTGGCAGACATAAATGTGAGCATGTTAAACTGCCTTTGTGTTTGTGTGTGGCCAACCAGCATTCCCACATGGCCAGACTGCTAAGTGGAACAAAAGAGTTAATGGGATATTTATCAAGTGAGGACACTCAGCCAAAGACAAGGAGAAATAAACAAGCTTGTCTGACCGGGTCCTCCTTGGCTATTATGATAAACAAGCACATTATTTGAAAGTCTAATGACCACTAGATGAAAAGTACTACGCTGTACCCTTCAAGAGCTTCAGTGGCGCAGTTATTGCTTTATAGTGAAAGTGACTGAGTGGCAAGTGTTGAGCCGTAGCGCAGTGATAGTTAAGATTTAAAATAATCCGCCGATGTTGACTAGAAGAGCATTATTTAAAATCATTCATAGATTGTTGTGCTTAGTAAAACACTTTACATTCACTGGGAAAACCTGGAGAGTAATTTGAAAGTTACACATTTAAAGTGAAATATAATAAACTTTATTCAGAGTAAAATGTTCTTGGTTTTACTTGATTATTGTGCTATTTTCCATCATCTAATGGATGACTGGTCTTCTCAGTATTGATCAGTACAAAACAGGCACTATGTACTTACGGATAATTACTACATTGTCTATCCAGTCCCCTGTCTGCTTTTGACTGAAGCACATTAAGAAAAAAAACTAAAGTGTTGGAGAATTAAAGAAAAAAAGGAAGCAAATAAACTTTTCATGCAGACAAGCACAACAATATCCACTGATGCACTAACTGGTGAAAGCAAAATTACATAATTCTATTTTATAAATTATAAAAATACCTCAAGTACTCAAATATACCTTATATATAGATTACCTGGCCACTTCATTAAGCACAGCCTGTTAGTACTGGGTTGGACCTCCGTTTGCCTTTGGAACTGCCTGAATTCTTTGTGGCACAGACTCAACAAAGTGTTGGAAGAAGAAATTTTGGTCTATTTTGACACGAGTTCCTTCAGATTTGTTGGCAAATTTATCCATGATGAGAATCTTTCATTCCACCAGATCCCAAAGGTGCTCTCTTTGGATCTGGTGACTGTGGAAGCCTTTAAAGTACAGTGATCTTATTGTCATGTTCAAGAAATCCGTTTGAGATAATGTGAACTTTGTGACATAGTATATTATCCAGCTGGAAACAGATATCAGAAGGTTAGCAACAATACTTGGAAATACTTTGGTGTTTACTTAGCTGGTACTAAGAGGGCCAGAGTATGCCAAGAAAATATCCCCCAAAATGTTACAACCAGAACTGTTGATGCAGGAAGGATTCATGCTCTCGTGCTGTTTACAGCAAATTCTGACCCTACCATCCTAATGTCACAGTAGAAATTGAAACTTGTTGCACCAGACAACATTTTTCTTCTATTATCTATCATCTACTAATCTTCTATTGTCCAATATTGGTGAGCCTAAATTGTATCCTCAGTTACTTACTTACTTACTCGGTTTTGTGTTTCAGAGATGCTCTTTTGCATACCTTGGTTATAATGAGTGATTACTCGGGTTACTGTGCCCTCTAGTCATTCTCCTCTGAACTCGGACATCAACAAGACATTTTCTCACAGAGAACTGCTGCTCTCTGGAGACAATTGGAGAAAATGCCTTATGAAGTATATCTCTTTATGGGAAGATTATCTGTAAACCCTAGAGATGGCTGTGCAATAGATCAGAAGTCTCAAATACTCAGACCCCCCAGCAGTCTTCCCCATTCAGATGCTCAGTTTGAACTTCAGCAGATCATCTGGACCATGCCTATATGCCTAAATGCACTGTGTTTGTATTGTATTAACATGCAATTGAACAGAAGTATTTATTGAATTAGCCAGTGGGGGTGCAGTCAAATATAACTTAAATTTCTCCAAATGTAAATGACAATTATCTGCCACCCCATTGATTCAAATGATTAAACTCCTTAGCTTAGCTCACTGGTCAATTAAAAAGATAAATCTAATTTCATGGATCACCAGTAACTGCCTGAGGACACAGAGTAATTATCTGAAAGTGCAACTGGTTTACCGAATATCAGTTTACGATATGACCTCAGTTAACTAAAGTTTAGCCCCTTTTTTATTTCTGTACTTGGTAGGCAGGCTGACTACTGCAGTGCCAGTAATTATAATGCAAGATATGTCTCTGCAGGTATGACAGCACTGTTGAAGGAGTTGTTTATCAGACCTTTCACAACCTTATGCTGATGAAAAATACTAATCAGTCATGCGTAAGCAGTGATTAAGAATTGCCCACGTCATTGTTTTCAGCTTCAACATGTAGGGATGGAAAAAGTCAAATAGCATTTTTAGCCTGATGAAAGTGTGTAACGAGAAGTGGGTCTCTCCTCCTTCATGAAGATTTTTACAAGTACTTTAATTTTTATTCAGTTATTCTGTTTCTCCAAAGAGTGGTTATTCATTTGCATTCAGATGGTACACAATAAACAAAAAAGATTCGGATGGCTTTCTTCTTTTTCTTTCTCATGAAGACTTTATTAAATTTCATGAAATTGTAGGTTAATGTGTTCTCTGAGAGCTGTCAACATTCTGAAGTGCACGACTGAAAAATCGTTCGTCTCGAAGGAAAGGTGACGGCACGGTTGTAAACATCTGTTCAGTCATTAAAAACAAAAGCAAATAAAAAAGAATAATTACTCTAATGTGAAGTGTCAACACTGTGAACATAATAAAAGCCATATGTACAGTAGCTGACAATCTGGAAATTTCATTCCCTGTTCAGGCTCAGATAGTCATTTATGAATTAATGTTCTTCTGTACTTTGAAATTGTGTTTGGGTCTTTGCTCAGTACACCAATCCCACTGAACTTGCCATCTATTTCTGATAGCATTGGAAGCAACAGCTCATCTAGAAGGCCCTGCAACACAAAAGAAATAGGGTGCTCTGCGCATGGCCTAACACATATACAATAAAGTAAGAACAGCAACAGAGAGGTTCAAATATTAATTCTGCTTCTGAGAGCTGGAACTGTAAAAGTGCCTGTAACTACAAAATAAAAAAAAAAAAATACACTGAATGTGGGTTTGAGTTAGACCATGAAAGCCAAAGTAAGTAGCTGTGTTCTGAAGGATGTCAGAAACTTGAACATGTTACCTCCAGTTTCTATATTTAAATGTTTGCATTATTTTTGGTTGGCTCTCTCCTGTCTTTCCTTCATCAGTTCCATCAAATATTCACACTGGTATAAATGACCCTTGCATCACTGATGCATACAAACTGATGCAGGAGACCAACAGAGTTGAAAAGAGATCTGAGGGAGAAGATCGGATGAATCAGTCTTTGTAAAAAAAAAAAGATGCTGTGATGTGCACAAACAATTGTGATGAAGACCAGGTTTTATTTATGGATGTCTCTCTTTTCTCAATGTGTCAGTCAGAGTCTTTAGGGACAGGGAATGGTGTTGACAATTCAATCACTTCGGGTGTATCCTCAAAATACAAGGTGAGGCGTTTCCTCTAGGGACACATAGGTTTGGGACTGATATGCTAGTTTGACATTTTATTGAATCACACTGGCTAAGAATGAAATTGTAAAGTAAAGAAAATGAGTTTCTCTTTTTTTAAAAAAAAAAAAAAGTCTGGTACATGCATTTTATAACATATTTTGTATGAATGCAAAAACAAAAGCATAAAAACAAAAACAACTCAATGTCAGAAATGAAAAAGATAGCCTACGAGAAATAGCATTAGCCAGAAAAGGATAAAGTTCTTGCTGGAAGCATTGTCCTGTTGTTACGTGGTCAGTACATTCCCTGATGACTGAGTGATGCCACATTAAGAGGCTGTCAGAACAAGTCAGTTTCCACCAGATCAACTTGCAAGTACACCACTTAGAGAGACGTATATAAATAATCCAGTGCCCCTCTTGTGCATTACATTGTGATGGCTGTCATTACTGGCAGATGCAATAAGCACTCCTCAAAAGGAACAGCAATTTATGATTACTGAAAAAAAGCTCAACCACATCTGACCTAAATTATCAAACAAATCTGCCCAACATTAAAAGTAAGATAAAACCTTACACTGACATGTATTAAAGTCTTGAGAAAGGTCACTATTTTAGTTAAACACAAAAAAAAGTATATATATATATATATTCCCTGCTCGCCCCCCTGTGGGCGGTCTATTCTTCAAGCTTGGGTCCTCTACCAAAGGCCTGGGAGCTTGAGGGTCCTGCACAGTATCTTAACTGTTCCTAGGACTGCGCTCTTCTGGACAGAGATCGCCGATGTTGTTCCTGGGACCTGCTGGAGTCACTCGCCTAGCTTGGGAGTCACTGCACCTAGTGCTCTGATTACCACTGGGACCACTGTTACCTTCACCCTCCACATCTTGTCGAGCTCTTCTCTGAGCCCTTGGTATTTCTCAAGCTTCTCGTGTTCCTTCTTCCTGATGTTGCTGTCATTCGGTATCACTATGTCAATCACTACGGCTGTCTTCTTCTGCTTGTCCACCACCACTATATCCGGTTGTTTAGCCACCACCATTTTGTCCGTCTGTATCTGGAAGTCCCACAGGATCTTAGCCCGGTCATTCTCGACCACCCTAGCGGGTGTCTCCCACTTTGACCTTGGGACTTCCAGGCCATACTCAGCACAGATGTTTCTGTATACTATGCTGGCCACTTGGTTATGGCGTTCCATGTATGCCCTGCCTGCTAGCATTTTGCACCCTGCTGTTATGTGCTTGATTGTCTCAGGGGCATCTTTACACAGCCTGCACCTGGGGTCTTGCCTGGTGTGATAGACCCCAGCTTCTATGGATCTTGTGCTCAGAGCTTGTTCCTGTGCTGCCATGATTAGTGCCTCTGTGCTGTCTTTCAGTCCAGCTTTGTCTAGCCACTGGTAGGACTTCTGGATGTCAGCCACTTCCTCTATATGCCGGTGGTACATACCATGCAGGGGCTTGTCCTTCCATGGAGGTCCC
>VVHJ01045891.1:0-11478 GCA_015107715.1 Tylochromis polylepis
GTTTCTCTTTATAGATGTCATAATGAACCTGGAGGTTTGTTTTTCTCCATCTGCGCTCAGCTTTCCGACACTCTCTTTTTTTCATTTTTCACTAGTGTGGAGTTTCTCCATGGAGACTTCTTCCTTCCAGAGATGACCTTCACCTTAATGGGAGCAATAGTGTCCATAACATTTAACATTTTAGCATTGAAGCTATTGACGAGCTCATTGACTGAACCTCTGGACAGGCCAGGTGTTAATGGGAAGACCTGGTTGAAGATCTCACTACTGTTTTCAGTTATACACCGTTTTGTGATCACTGCTGTTGACATATTTGTGTGCGCTGAAATTTTACTTTCAAAGAAAACACAGTAATGATCAGACAGGCCCACATCAGACACAGTAACCTTTGAAATGCTCAGGCCCTTGGAGATCAGTAGGTCAAGAGTGTGTCCTCTATTATGTGTGGTCTCTGTTACATGCTGAGTCAGCCCAAAGTTGCCCAGAGTGTTACTCAGGTCTTTAGTCCCTTTGTCCTGAGGGTTGTCCACATGGATGTTAAAATCCCCAACAATAATTACACAGTCGAAATCAACACAGATCACAGACAGCAGTTCACTGAGATCATTAAAAAAGTCTGTGCAGTATTTGGGAGGCCTGTAAACATTAAGAAACACAACTTTGGATGGGGCCCTCAGCTGTAAAGCCACATATTCAAAAGACTGAAAACTTCCAGGAGATAACTGCTTACATTGAAATGATTCATTAAATAAGACAGCAACCCCTCCTCCTCTCCTGCTCACCCTGGCCTCACTGATAAAACTGTAGTTAGGAGGGGTCGTCTCAATGAGAACAGCTCCACTGTTATTTTGGTCCAACCAAGTTTCAGTTAAAAACATAAAATCCAGGCCGTGCTCAGTAATTAAATCATTAATTAAAAATGTTTTCCCAGCTAAAGATCTAACATTTAATAAAGCCAACTTAAGTGTTTTAGAGGTATTATTTGCCCCCTCGTGTTTGGGAGCAGTCTGTGGCACACAAGGTATGTTTACTATATTTAAAGGTCTGTTAGAGTGCAGCTCTCAATTTAACTGAATAAGTCTAAATAACAATTGTATGTTTATTAGGAAAAGCAATAAAACTGTCTCTATGGCCACAGCAGTGAAATTCTAAATTTTACAATCTTGATACCTTCGCATGAAAGATTTTGAATGAGACCAACAAAGTTTGCACTTGCTCTGCTTAATTCTGTTGGAGTCAAGTTTATTTCAGATGCCAAAAATGGCGTCAAGCATTTAGTTTAACGTGGCTGACTTCCTCTAGGGTCGGGGTATGACTGTTGAATGCTCTGAATGCACCTGCTGCCAAATTTGGCACATGAGGATTATACCCAAGTCTGAAACAGACAGGTTCAGTGGAGCCATTTTTCAAGCCTTCTGCACCAAAAATAAAGTTTTTACCATATCTGATGCGTGCATGAGGTTTTTACACATTGTTAAAGCATCTTTCACTGCTCAAAAAGTGCAAAAGAAAAAAAAATTGAAAAGGTAATATAAAGGTCTACAATCATTCGATCATATCTATGGTAAACTAATAACTAAACTAGCAACCAAAATGATGAAAAAAGCTAACATAAAATGACTAGAAACAACATATACTAAATATTTTTGAAGTTATGTTACAATTCTTTAGACAATAAAGAGTACACAATGGTGAAGATGTGAATATAGATTCCACAAGGTTGTCAACATATGTAAAAGAATAAAAGACTGGCATCATGTGACACAATGCTTTAATCTGGTCTTCCTTTTTAAACTGTGGAGGATGTCATTGTCTCTGCTTGCCTTTCTGTAGAAGTTACCACATGCCACTGTATGAGCGTGCATTATCTGGGAATCATGGATTACACTGGCAACTGTCATTATCCAGGAGCTGATAAAATATTCTAGCCTGGATCAAACTGGACAGACTGATCAGGGCACGCTGACAGAACATTACTGTCATCACATAAACAATTCTAACAACATGAATAAAAACATAGTCTTCAACTGTCTTACTCTTGGTTTTAGTTACGCATAAGTTCATGCACCTTTATAAAGTAATTGTAAATAACAATGTCAAGTTTGATTTAGAAGACATGGATTAGCTAAATAGATCTATTCTTTGCAATAGTCTACAGTAAAGAAATCGCTTATAGTTTTAAGAAATCTAAATATTATATTGTTATCTATGCTGCATGTGGGCTAATGCCATGCTTTAATTCTCACACGAGCATTATACAAGCATTTGCTGCTAAAGCCAGTTTTTGAAGCCTTTGTTAAAGATACAAAAGGTTGTAAATTTTGATATGAGTGGGTGTGAGAGTATTAATGCCCTTGCACTTTCCTTTAAAAGAACTCTGAGTAACGGCTCTATAGTGGAGACAGTTCTAGTTATTATGTCTAGTGCAGTTTTTTATGGCATCTGTGATAATGCCTTTCAGCCACAGATATGTGCAATGCACTACAACATCTCAGTGTTCTTTTACTACATCTTTAATGCTCACTGCACACAAAGTCCCTCAAACTGGGATGAGGCGTGAAGTGATGTAATCAACTATTTCAATTACATTGATTAATATGCTGTGGAGAGTCCCCAGAGAGCAGTGAGAGATCTATGAGGAGGGATTTGTGAAGAAAGTGGTGATTAGTTTTTGCTGTGTGCTTGTGTGTGTTTGTAGTAGAGAGAGAGAGAGAGAGAGAGATGGAGAGACAGCTTGGAGGGTAGTGTGGATTTCATGAAATGGGTTAATGCTTCAAACTTATAGTTTCCATGACAACAGCAGTCTCGAGAAAATATAAGCCTGATGAAGGAGATGTCCTTTGTGTCACTTAGTTGTTGATGCTGTAAGTATTTTTGAATTTGGTCTTGTTTTCCCCCACCCCAAACCATGTCCTGGCTAATTTAATCATAACACACATGACCTGATGTGGCCTTCACTGTGAGTTTTAAGAAGAATAAACACTATGACATTCTTAAACATTCAGATCAGGTCTATGTCCACATACAAGTATAAATCTAAAACTTTTTAACAAAGATTCCTACAAATCAAAAACCATATCTGACTTAAATCTGGCAGATTGCTCAATCAAGGTCATCTTCTCGGATATAACCAGACAGCTTCCAGTACGCTTCCTGGAAGTCTCAAAGAGCACTTTTTTGAGGAATGGCTTAAATTAAACTAGAAGAGCCTTATTATGCAAAAATAGGGCAGGCAACAATAAGGGACAGATTGATCAGGGACAGTTGTTCTCCCAGTAGTAGACACATCTCTTACTTGAGCTATCTGACTTTCTCCTTTTGGATTCTACATGGTTAGGTAACTGTTCTTGTCTATATTTGTCTTAACTTATTTATTACACTATTTCACTGAATTTTCCTCATCACCATCTGATAATAACTTTTTCATTCGAGTATTGTACTATGATAGTCTGTGCCACATGTTATCTATAATTCTCCATAACTGGAGCATGCTCATGTTTAGTCTTTGTCCATAAAATGTCAAAATGTGTGACTCTGAAAAGACTTTAATTGTTGGAGCCTGATATCATCCCAGACATACTTTGTGGCATTTGACACTCAGCACCCTATAAAGTTTACCAAAAAACAGTGCAGTGACCGAAAAATATTCAGTTAGATGGAGGATCCTAAGGGGATAAAAATGCCATTTTGATGTGAGAGGTCACAGGAGAGTGGGAAAATGTATTCAGACTAACACACAGGCTAAAAAAGTGCTAATAATATCTCTGTACAAATGAGATGTGCAGAAAGGCTATTTCAGGGCAACAAAAACCCTCCCATTTTAGTCTTTAGCTTGTCAATTCTGGGCTCCAGAAGATGTAAACCTCCATACAATGTCTCTTTAGAGAAACTGAAAGTTCTTATTACACTATGGCTTGCCCTGGCAGGTTTTCAGGTTTTCCTTATTATAAGTTGGGTTGGAGCTAAATATCTTTGTCATTATTGAAATGTGTGTAGTTAATTAATAGACCAACCCTGAAAATGTATTTCACATTTTCTCAGAGCCCAACTTGTTGTGTCTGTCAAATAGTACAGAAGGACAGAACCTGTGGAACCATGTTACCATTGCTACCCAAGGAAAACTAAGCAAAATAAACAGACAAAAAATCTTGTGTTCAATATAATGTCCAAATAGCAATCCCCGGGCAGCAAACCTGTTACTAAATCACAGAATTATTATAGCTATTTCTATGTATCTATCACTATACAGTATGTATTTAAAAACATCTCGATATGTAGTTGGACAAAATAAACTGTACTCAGTGTTCACTTAACAGTCTATTTCCTAAGGGTTTAACTCCATCTCTCAGTCTTTATTTGGAAAGAGATTTGCTCAGTTGCTCAAACTGCATTAGCTAATAAAGATTTCAAGATGTTGATAAATGTTTTCAAAAAAAATCTAGTTAACAGACTTTGAGTTAAGATTGTTTTGTCATATCCTTATGCTGTTATATTGTGCAGCAATCCCTGTCATGTCCTTGCTTTGGTTGTCCCTCTTTCCTAATTTTCTCACATTTAAAGTATTTTAAGATACCTTTGTTAATACCTTTGTAAAAACTATATAATATATACTGTTAAAAGATCACTGTTGTTTCAGGTAGATATCACCCAATAGCCCATGTTGACTTCTGCATCTTCACACCATGAGATTGTCCAGAGCTGGATAAACACACCTCTCAGAGCTACCTTATCATGGTGGCTATAGACCCTGGCTTATTCCACTCACTGACAGCTACCTTTAGAGCTAACTAATAGCCCTGCCACCCACCTTTAATTGGAAATCTATGGCTGCATTTATTTTAGAGCACAGCTGACAAGCGCAAGTCTACACGTTTATGTATTATCAAACTGCAAAGAATCAATTACTAGTGGATAGGACCTGATATTTCATGGGCAGGGCTTTTATCAATACACAAGAAAGATGAGAGGACAGAGCTGAAGAAGAGTTTGTGGGGAACAGATTGTAGTGCGCATCAGATGAAAGCTCTTCTTTACCTGAACAATACCAAGAAGCATGGCCAAGACATATACCACTAGTTTGTGAAAAGTCAAGAGCTTTTAGGAACTTCCTGCTTTGTAACTCTTTCCTGTTCCTTCAGCATACAAGGAACTGATCTTACAAATGAGGCTTGTTATACATGACTGTAAACTGGTATAAGTTTCACTACATTTTCCTGTTATTTTTTAAAAACATGAACTATATGTACAACTAAAATAACTAAAATAAAATGAAAAGTAATCGTGAATAACAATGACATTTTAATTTTTTAAAGAAAACATTTTTTCTTCACATAAAAAAGACTATAAAAATACAGTCACAAATGTAAAATATTTTCACAAAATGTGTAATGCTAATTTAATCAATGAAACTCTTAAGTTGAAATGTAAGATTGTATCTAGTGTTTAGTATTAGTAAAGCAAAAATAAAACATTTAAGATAAAAGCCAAAATACATATTTTATCATTGAAAATAGCTATAATTACTTTAATTTCACAGATTGTGTATTTTATAGTAGAGCGGAAGTGTCCTCTGCACTGACAGACTTGTTTTTCTTAATCTCAGCAGATTTATTATATGATTATTTTTTTTGGTGTGCTCTGAGGAACATCAATTGATATGCATGATCCTAGGCTGTGACTATTATCGTTAACGAAAACTAGAATTTAAAAAAACATTTTTGTTAACAGAATAAACATGAAAACGAGACTTTTCATTGATGTGTGTGAGTGTCATACATTAGTCTAGGGGGAATATGAAGTCTAGTTTCCAGATTTTTCTGTTGCTGTGCCGCATTATGCCAGCAGATGGCAAGTAGTCAGTCAAGTCGTCTGTGTTGCGCTCCGTCCACGTGTAGCATCGTGTCAGTAAAAGTCGGGCGAAAGCGCCAGAGTCCAGTTTGGGATTACTTTGAATATGACTGTGTTTTAGATAAAAGCAAGTAGTCTTGTAGTGGAACGAGATTAAATATGTGGGACATTTCTAAAGGTAAAAAAATCCCACAAACCTTAAAGTGCACTTGAAAAGGCACGCCCAACCCTCATCCCCAGAAACGGAAGCTAACCCCAGGCAAAGCAGCGTGATGCATCTAATAAAGAACTAATAAAAGTGGCAAGGAAGCTAACCCTTTGTGTAGATGGCTGGAGAAAAAGGGAATTAACAACATCTTTTGTTTTGAAATGTGGATGAAGTCTGAGTGTGAGGAAAGTGGGGCTCTCGTGAGTGTTTTTTCTTTTTACCTAAACCATTGCATTAATCAACAGCATTTGCAGCTATGATGTTAGAGTTCCCTATTGACTTTTCTGATGCATATGGACATTAGGAAACCAAAACAAAAAATTAATCTAAGTTACTTTAGAGTTGGCTAAGCTCTGTTAATGTACATTACCTGACTATGACTAACTAAAAAACTATTACTGAAACTAATAAAAACTAAACTGAAACAAAGGATTTTCAAAAAATAGAAACTAAACTAGCAAACAAATGGTAAAAACGAATTAAAACTGACATAAAATTAAAGAAGTCAAAACTAAATAAAAATAAACACTAATGAAAATTGCAAAAAACATTAAAACCTTGGTCAGGACAGATTAAGAGAGAGCAATGGCCACCTTTCATTGAAAATGAGTACTGTTTCATTTTGTTTTACTTGTTGTCAATTGTACCTGGAATGAAACACAATTTCTCTGTTCAGAAGGGGTCGGTCTTTTTGTGGTGTCTATGGTGCCAGGCACACTTACCATGTTCAGTGTGACTTTAAGCTTTGGTCTATTTGCTGTTAGCCATTGTTTGTGTAGCTAAAACTCATTTGGCACAGAAGACTTTCATCTGTATAGCAAAGTGATAGAAACTGCACACAAGTTCAACTTTTGTCATCAAGAATGCTGAAAAGGCTGTAATTGTTTCCTGTTGTGATTTCATTGTTAACATAATTAAATGTAGAGAATAGGGAGAACAGCAAGTGAGTGTATCCTGATTGTTTCATTTGTCATCGTAAAACTAAATCTCATTCTATAATTTATGTCATCCAACTACAGAAAGCTAAACATTTCTTTGAAGTTTTAAATAAATGACAACTTCTATGATGTGTGTGGTCCTATAGGAATTTTTTAAAAAACATAAAATGTTTTTATTTTAATAAATGTAATTCTTGTAGGTTTGTATCCATTAAGTACACATGATTTTATGTGAAAGCTTTGTGAATTATATGATCATTCAATTTGTACTTGTATGACCTGATATTAACGGCATATTACAATTGCAATAACATTTTCTGGACTTTAAAAAAACAGACAAACACTTCATTAACCTTATATGTTATTGCATATAAAGTGTATACAGTTGTAACAACTGTAACTGAAAAATGTATTAAATGCACATATATTATATTTTTCAGTTACAGTTGTGATATTTTTATGTACAGTTACATGTAAACTATGTTATGTAAACTGTTAAAATAATCAAAAATTAACAGTACAGTGTTGTAATTATAAACACAGTTACTCGTTTTACAAAAGAATTTTGGACTTTTTTTATGAAAGGTTTGAGTTTTCATACAGTGAAATGTGTTATATTAATAAAATTGTCATTGTCACGTATACAGTCATTTGTAATAAGGCTTTTCAGCTGTAAATTATGTTCATACACCATATATTTAGGTGTGTTTCTGAACACAACAAAATATATAAACTAATGCCAAACAAAACCAACTAACAGCAATGATTTTCTACAATTTTAAACATGATCTTATTAGCTGAATACATAAATTAAACACCTGTGAATATAATAGGTACTTTGTATGTGTTTTGGGCCAGTTTTATGGAGTGTGGATTAAAAACTTTGATATACTGCATGTATGGTGTGTGTGATTGTATATTTATGCTCATTTTAATTTGAGTGTGTCTGCGGGACTTGCAGCATGCATGCAGGAGCCATTTAATCAAACGATTGTGTCACCAAGAGAAGGGCTTATGAATATGCTGCACTCTTCTTGGAAAACAGGACAAAAACTTGACCTTGGTTATGAACAAAGCACAACTTGTATTCAGTAACTCTTCATGCTCTTTCCATCTTCATATCTGTTTGATCATATTGTTTTATTTCAGAGCCCACATTTTAAAGTTCAAAGTTAAAGTGCTTTTTATTTATTTAGATTTTTATTTTTAAAGTTGTCCTGTAGTTTATTAGCAGCACCATGGACATTTGTCAGGCTGCATGAGGTTTTTGTGAAGGGATTGATGGCGAGTGATGAATTAGCATAGTAATTGATAATTACTCAAAGATCAGCAGGGCCATTGTTTCGTTGACAGCTCAACATGTTTTCCCTCAGGTTTGGGTCAGCTTTAAAAGGAGAAATATAATTGAGTGCCTTGTGGCTTAATTAACGAGCTTGCACTAATTACTGGAAAATGAATGAAGAAAAGGGCCACACGTGCATATGCTCAAGACTTCAATTCTTTTCATTTAAGGTCTCATAAGTTACTTTGAACATAGGCAATTTGTCCTCAAATTATGATACATAACAACTGTGAAAACTGATTGACCACAATCTTAATAATCAAAAAATGCCTAATGCCAGCTTCTCAGCTATGAGTGATTTCTTCTTTCCACTCCTTTTTTTCAATGTAGAGTTATTTTTTTTCCAGTTTATTTAATAGAAAAAAAAATGTATTTGTGTGTAGTGTGTAGTTTATTATCCAACAAAATGATGCATTCTCATAAACTTAGAATTATACCATTAAAAATACATGGGAGTGAGTGTTGGTTTGTGGAAGGTGCCATGTTATCCCGCCATCTTGAATATAATGGCACCAACGTTCTGCCTAATCGTATGTGACACCAGCCACATACGTAGTATGCCAAAGGTGGAAGAAAAGAGAACTCTTAGATGTTCCTGTGCCATGGAGGGAAGCCTTTAATTTGTGTCTGCACCTTCAGGCTCAGGTTAAGAAGGCTCATACCCATGTTTTATCCTCACCAAAGGGTCCCTTTACTGATTTACTGAAAACATGAAAGAAAGGGACAATGCAAACAGCATCTAGATAAAATGTCATCTTCCTCAAGCCTGACCTTCTGAACTGAAGTCGGGGTCTAACACGCGAAAGTTTATTTATTCCAGATATTGTCAAAATTACATATTGTCAGCAGATTAGACATAAGATTGTCAGCATCTGTGTGCCACAGGCAGGAATGGAGGACCCAAGTGCAGGACTCAAGATGGCAAAATTAAACTCATGACTCAGCTTTATTGCTGGATGGCAAAAAGAACAGAAAACTAACTAGAACCATAACAAGGCTTAACAGGCAGAGAGAATACAAAGCCAGGTATGAGGGTGTGTACGTTAATGACGCGACAGCAAGCAGTAAATGACAAAGGACTAAAATACACAGTAGCGTAATCAGGGAATGGGGACAGGAGAAAACACAGCTGGGACAAATTAAGCAGGATGAGACAAGAAAAGCAAAACTAGACACACTGACAAAGCACACGAGACTATTAAAGTAAAACAGGAAATACGACATGCACGCACAGACACGGACTCAGAGACACAAGACACAGACACAGATATGGCAACAGAGGGAACACAGAGACGTGGGACCAGGGCAGGCACAGAGACACAGACTAGACACAGAACAGAGGGAGTACGGGAACCAAAACCTAAGAACTAGAAAATCACAAACCAGGAAGAACTGGAGAGCTAGAAATACAAAACAGAAACCAAAACACTCGCAGTCATAAACCATGATGAGAACAAAAAATAAAGTACAAAACTCAAAACACTGGGTCACCGACCCAGGACCGTGACAAAGATCCTCCCATTTTTGGACAGATGGCAACAAGCCAGCTAAACAACAACAGCTGGTTATAAGCTAGTATTATGTCAGCTAATGTTAGGCTTGTTAGGCCTTGTTGGGTCATAAAATTCCAATTTTCCCTCTGATAAACAGTTTGATTATATTCTCATGAGAGTTTATACACTAAGCATCAGAGTTCAACAATGAGAGTTTCACTTCAAAGAAAGTTTCACTAATGCTGGCTAACAGCAGCTATCAGAGGCTAACATGGAATTATAGCCTAGTAGCAAAAACAGAAGTTTTTACCAACAGAAAAGTTCAAGATATTTAAAAGAAAACTCACCTCAGTAATGCTGTCAATGGACAGAAATGAGCTCCTCTGACACATCAACTCCTATTGGATTCCTTTCACAAAGTTTTACAGCCTCCTCCAGAATACATAGACATGGAATCTTTTCATCTGGCATACTGACAACTGAGGTAAACAGTGCACCGACAGCCTACCAGATTGCGAAAAACTCCAGACCCTTATCTGGTCCAGAGTCACTTGGCTGTCTGAGAACACTCACTATTGGTGAATACTGGCAAGCACAGTTTTTGAGATGACTCAGATGTAAAAACATATGCAAAAATATGTAATTAGCACACATTCATTTTTTATTCTTGATTTATTGCTAAGTGTTAATATTATTCAAATATGTTAAAATACATCATGTACAAAAATGTTTTTTTATACAAACAGTAGTAGAACAGGGCCATGGCAGTTATATGGTACAGTCTAAATTTAATGTTTCTGATCTCTCTTGGCTGACTTAAACAGGTTTGTCCTACAATAGTCCTACAATCTAGCTACGATTATGCACTTGAACTGAGAGGGGTAAGAAAACAAAATAAAGTTCACAGCAACTTTAAGGCTTACACCCTACTGTATAAGTCTGATATTATGGTAATTATTGTGATTTTGCCATTTTATTTGAAGACGTTATTACAGAAAAAACAAGTATGTGCATTTTTGTATATACTTACACAAATTAGGAAGAATGAATGAAGGGATTGTTATGGGAAATGTTACCCATTTATTTGGGGCTTACCTTCAATCTACAGTGGGACGCAAAAGTTTGGGCAACCTTGTTAATAGTCATTAGTTTCCTGTATAAATCGTTGGTTGTTACGATAAAAAATGTCAGTTAAATATATCATATAGGAGACACACACAGTGATATTTGAGAAGTGAAATGAAGTTTATTGGATTTACAGAAAGTGTGCAATAATTGTTTAAACAAAATCAGGCAGGTGCATAAATTTGGGCACCACAAAAAAAGAAATGAAATCAATATTTAGTAGACCCGCCTTTTGCAGAAATTATAGCCTCTGAACGCTTCCTGTTGGTTCCAATAAGAGTCTGGATTGTGGTTGAAGGTATTTTGGACCATTCCTCTTTACAAAACATCTCTAGTTCATTCAGGTTTGATGGCTTCCGAGCATGGACAGCTCTCTTTAACTCACACCACAGATTTCCAATGATATTCAGGTCTGGGGACTGAGATGGCCATTCCAGAACGTTGTACTTGTTCCTCTGCATGAATGCCTTAGTGGATTTTGAGCAGTGTTTCGGGTCGTTGTCTTGTTGAAAGATCCAGCCCCGG
>VVHJ01045894.1:0-10036 GCA_015107715.1 Tylochromis polylepis
TCTATCATTAGAAATAAACCACTACAAAATTTACTGGGTGTAGATAGCTATATTCTAAGTATACCAAACCTCGAACCCCCTCACCTAAACTGTTGAAAATTGGACTGCTCAATTTTTGGGTGAATATATACGTCTTATTTGAAAGTATAATTAACCGCATCTAGTTCTCTATCCATATCCATACCCAATAATAATGGTCAGCTTATTTCACAACAATCTTACTTTTATGCAACCTTAGTTTTTAGAAATGCTATAAGTATTATTAGGTAAGCTAAGGTTAGCTAATAACCTACTGTTAGCTACTCTGTTAGTGGTATAAGTGGATAGTATGTGGCATAAGTCAATAACTACAAGAGACATGGTCCTAAATATAACTTAAGGAATAAAAAAAAGTTTTACTTACCTTGCAGTCCTACAGCAGTAGCTATAATATGGGTTTTATTCCAAATGTAGTGTTATAATCCATTGGTTTATGCAAGTGTGGATCTATGAGGCAAGCCAAAAAGAAGGCAAACGGTGGCTAAGGTCAGCAGTTAGTGCCCCACTTCTTCTTTGTCTTTATCCAGGGATAAAATTGAAAGTGCAAACTCCCAGTAGGCAGCAGTCTGCCACCTACTGGCAGCCAGCTCTTTGCAGGCTGTTTCTATTTTTGGTTATTATACAGAACCTACCACAGGTGTTTCCAGGTAATAATTTTAAGTTTGCTTTAATAGGTTATTAATATGTTATTAAATAGAAACAGACAGTTTTGCATTTACCCCAGTTTTGGGGCTCTTATTATTATTATTATTATCATTATTACATAAATGTCAGGGTAATATTACTCAACTATAACCACTGTTGCTACCATGATATTACTTGGATATTACATGGTTATTACTTTGGTAATTGCATAGTAATAACTTAGAAATTACCACATTATTACCCTCTTGTTTCCCCCTTGTTACCCTACTATTACCCCTTTATTACCAAGCTGTAATAGAAAGTGCTACCGTAAAAGTAAATTACAGCTGACTTACGTTTGACATCAATATTTGCCATGAATTACCTTTCTTAGTCAATGAGTCTTGTCGATAACACAGTAGTGAGTAGGGATAAACATCTCCATATGGTCCTTAAAATAAAAGCTTGAGTGGATTAACTCAGGTTAATAAAGATGCAAAGCGGACACTTGTAGGGATAATACACCTTCCACAGCCATGTACCCCAGCAGGTATATAATCCACACTAAACAGTACTCAGCTTGTCTGTAAATTAACTCATCATTACAAAACCGAAACATTAAAGAGGTGCACTTACCTCAAACCATGGAGAAATTTTAAATAGGGGACTAAAACTTACCCATGGGCAAAGATTTTGCCATTTCCACTGGGCTCACTGCCAACAAAAGCAAGACTTTTAGCATAAACCAGTTGTTTATGCTTGCAAACATCAGCTCCTGAGCTCATACTGTTTGCTGGCCAAAAATGTTATTTGCATTGTCAACCAGGTGCCACAGATTTTATTAGCTAAAGTGATACAGCACGTAAGCCAATAAAACAAGCAAAACCTATTCAACTCTGCTTTTACTTACTCTGCCAAAATGTTGAGTGGTTTCACCTCCCCATTTGTTGAGTGCAGCTTTAAATTTAAGCAGACATGATGAAGACAGACTTCTCTGGCTTCTCTTTCAATACACTTCCTTGGAACCTAAACAACAGACTTCTGTTTTCATGTCTCTTTTCCCCAAGTGACAGTGGCCTTTAATCTTTAGGACATTATTACATTACATACTGTAGCTGGTTTAGCTATTCTTAGTACTGTAGCTTGTGGGAGTAGCTGTTAACCAAAAAGTCTACATGCTAGTGGCAGTTTCAGGTTGGATTTCAGCATGCTTAAACTACATGAAAAATTAGCAAAGGTAGCATACTCTCAGCGGCAATGCTATGATTCCAGTGGTAAGTAAAATTAGGCTTTTTCAAATTCCACTCTTCCACATACTCATCTATTATTAATATGTTTGTTTGTTTTGTTGTTGTTGTTTTCTATGTAGCAGAGTAGCTAGTGGGCAAATGTAGAGAGCTGTTATCTGTCAGACAACACTTAGAGGTACTGTTCCAAGTATATGTCTTGATGCATGCTAAATCATCCAGATAAGAATTCCCAAAAAGTGGATTCTGTTCATGTGATAGTAGTTCAAGTGATAATTGAGCTATGATAATTGACATATGTGATCACCTGACTTTTTCTCAAAAACCATCACACTCCATCCTGTGGGTGGAATCCCAGGGAATTGTTCACAAACGCATAGCACTCAGTCAGTAGATGCATGTTGGTATTTCATATTAGACTAATATGATGGCCAACCCAACCAACAAACCAACCAACCAATCTACTCCTTGAGCTCGAGTGCTAGATTGGCAAAAAAAAAAAATCTATCTATCAGTCAATCAGTAACTGTTACATCCTCCCTGGTGTTTAAGCAGAAGGGTTCTGTCAGATCAGTCTGCTACATGTGGTGAAAGCATTTTGTTAGTATCATTTAACGGAACAAATATATCACAATTTCTTAACTGAGATGGATGGAAGAGTCTTTTTTGCAGCCCCTTTTTGTGATTTTGGCCTATGATACAGTGGTTATTTTGACAGAAACATCTTGCCAGTTCCTGTTCTAACTACTGTGGTTGTGAAATTTGTATAGATTGGCTGCCATGTCATTTCTTTTCACTCCAATTATCGGCAGCTCATAGGAAAAGGAAGGCGTTTATTCAAACCATTATGCCAATGTCTTGCTGACAAGGGCTGCTTAGACATCACCCGAGATTAAAATTCTAACAGCCTTGCTTGAGCAGTCAGACTACAGGGAGAAATAATGGATACCCAGCAGTCTCATGAGAGAATTTTGGTAAAGGCAGTTACACCCCTGATTTTTAGCATTTTATTTTCAAGCTCACAGTTGTGCTATTTATTTAGTCTGACAAAGGAACAAAAAGTACATGAAACTGATTTATTAGCACGCAAGCCTTTTTTTCTTGTCTTTGACTTCCTTATGTCCTTCCTCTCTAGCTTTATGTGCATATATCAGCATTAACTCTGGATGTTCTAATTACCAGATAAAATGTACTTTCATTGTGTAAATCAAGACTTGATAAACGACATACTTAACTGTATGAGTGAGCTTAGCAAGGGTAAACACAATCTGCATAAACTGAGTTTGTTACACTGGACATATTTAATGTTTTAATAAAACATAAAATCCCTGCACCTCATTAATTACTGTGGCTTTATAAATCCACTGTTGGAGTGATTGCCGTGTCAATTCGAGCCACCCCAGTTGTGCTTATGACAAGAAATTAAATGTGGATGTTAGCGGAGGATTACAGATGGCTCTTTGTGTTATGGATTCCAGTTTGCAAACTCAGTTGCTGCATTTAAAACAGAGAAGCCAAAGATGTCAAGTGGAAACAAATGGCAGTGTTACTTTGTGACCCGTGCAAAATTCTTTGCCGCAATACTGGTCTTAAATTTAGTGTTCTTTTCTGAAAAATATGTTTCTGCCTGATTTACCAGAGGACCACTAACAAATGGGGTCAGAAGACCAAACAAACAGCTCACAAGCCTGACCTCCAGTTCCACAGGCAAGAGCTGAAAAAAAATAAAAATAAATTTCTCTTACCTACAGTAAGATCCTGTTTTCCTAAAGTTCCACTTCTAAATATTCAGTCAATATTATGACTGACTACTACCGCCACTGAAAATCATAAAAACTACTTATACAATTTATTAGCTATGCTAGTGAACTAGTGAGATGACAAAGGTGCCAATCACGTGGCACCAACTTATTGAACTCAAGCACATAGACATGGTCAAGATGACCTGCTGAAGTTCAAACTGAGCATCAGAGTGGGGAAGGAAGGTGATTTAACTGACCTTTAACGGGGGCTATTGGTGCCAGACAGATCGTCTGAGTGTTTCAGAAACTGCTGACCCACTAGGATTTTCTGTCAGTTCTACAGAGAATGGCCCAATAAAGAGGAAATATATGCTGGAACGGGGAATTCACACCATGGGTGTACAGCCAACAGATCTGCAGCAACTGTGTGATGCTATCATATAAATATGGAGCAAAATCTCTGAGGAATGTTTCCATTAAGCAGTTGTGAAGGTAAATGTGATCCCACCCTGTACTAGCAAAGTGTACCCCATAAAGTAGCTGGTAATTTTATGGTCTGTTTCTGGCTTGAAGAAAAATTGCCCATGACAACTATAGGTCTGACTGCGATGACAATAGATAATAATAGGCAGTTGCTAATGTCCACTTGAGGCTAGTTCCAAAATTTAAATGCCAGTAGGTGGCCAATGTTAAAATATCCACTGAAAAGTGCTGAAAGTGGTTTTGGCACCTGTGACTAATTTCCCATCTATGATGTGTGAATCTGCTTGGAATGAATTAAAAGAGTGGACCCTTTGATTGATGGGTGTCCTGTAAGTTTCTAGCTGTGTGCTAGGCTTCAACTCTGCTAATTTAAAGCACTAAATTGGACGTCTTGACTTGTTTGTGCTGCTGTTGTCTTTTGGAACGACATTGCTCTGACCTACAGGCCTTTCAAGAAGGTTGTGCTTCAGTTTTGATGGGTGGAAATCCAGTGTTTCGCACACCCGTACAGTTTGTAAATTCAGCAAGAGTAGTTAACTTGCTAATGTAAATGGATGACTTAGTGCCTCTCCTTTTCATTCAAATATTGGTAACTTATGGCCTCAGATTTAAAATATTATTGGCCAGAATGTTAATGCTGAGGGTTCACAATGCAGATTCCAGAATGAATGGGTGGTTCTCTCCTTTTACATAAAAGTATACAATTTTACAGTGTTAAGCTAGACAGGTTCAAGTCACTGTTCAGTAAAACCAGTTGTTATTTTGTTTTTGGAAACATAGTGGCGCTGGGCAAGTGGAAACATGTAGACTTCATTGGAAAGATGCATATTATAATGACACACCACCAGAGAAATGACAACTTGTTTGCTTTTCTGTACGTACTGTACCTGTACTCCTGGATTTATCTTTAATCACGGGCTTCCTTTATGTAAGGATGTTCATATAACATCTGTATAACTATCAACAGATCTTGTCACACTTCCATAGGAATCAAAAGGAAAAGCAAACCTTCCCATAACCCTCACTTACACGGCAGGTAAACACGAATGATTGCGTCCTAGACACCATCGTGTATGCTTGTATCCATAATAACATAATTCAGCTGGCTTTAGTGGTTACATTTCCGTAAACTTTGTGCGTGTATCTGGGAATACCGATAACAATATTCATATATTCTCCTTGTAGTACAGAACAGGAAACAGACTTTAAAAAGCTTATGGCCCAGCCCAGGAATCACCCAGTTGGAAAAAGAACCAATTTATCACATACAATCCTTTGAGGATGCTTGCTGGAAAAAACACAGACACTGCAGTTTTGCAATTACGGCTTGTTGAACATACAGTCTTTTTTTTTTTTTATTTCAAAATTTTAGTAAGACAGCAGATTGCTCAGTAATTTCCAAAGCCCAACTGCCAGTTGTGGCTGTCAGAAACACATCTTTAACATACCATGCATTACCTCAGAAGCTGTTCTCCCAAACATATGTCTGTAACAAGCACAGCCAGGTCTCAGGAGAGCGCCAGCAGCCACAGATGGGCAAGAAAGATGCGGCAATTAAGAAGAAAGGACATCAAATCTGATATATTGTGAGTATGATGGAGGATGATACACTATGCTACACAGTGATCTAATATGACATCTCTCCAGGCTACTTGAGCACAGCGAGGTGGCTGTAGGTATTCTTCCACTGTGGATACAAATCCCATATTGAGCATACTGTGGTTGCTTTGCAACTGAGAGACTTCGCTCATCCTGGTTCTTGTTACTTGTGGCTACTGCATGTTGATGGATTCCCTTGATTCTCGCCTCACTGCCTCAACACCTACAGTTCCTGGTTATTATATAAAAAAATAAATAAATAAAAAAAAAACATCTATGGCTGTGTGGCTGATATATGAACAAATGTGGGTTTGTTTTCTACCAGCCTTGTGATTTGCTTTGTTACCTGTGGCTATGTTGATATAGATTTTCACTTTGCCACTTGCACTTCTCTTCACAGGGATTCCAGGCGAGGAAAAACAGAAAACATATGGTTTTTATAGAGTGGAGCCATATGCGGTAAATCATACCCATGAGCAGATACTGAAGCGGCCATTTCTTCTTACCTTCTTACCTTACCAGCCTGCTGATAGAGGTCGGACACATATTGTATAATAAAGCCCCGCTTCGTGGTCCCCTGTGGTCAAGTACATTTGGAGTCATGTTTATCTACCTGGAGGTCATGACTGGTCATATGGAACACCTGTCAGTGGGTGGGCTAAGGCTGTCCAGGCATTAGACAGGTGATTCTCGACCTCTCAGGGTCAAGTCGTGTTTCACGACAAAAAGTGAAATAGTCATGAAAAATCTTTATGTTTGTGGAAACAAATCAATTTTTTTTTTCCTTTTGACTGTCAGCCCAACTTTGCAACTAACGTGTTGCGGTGCAAACTGCACTTTTTGTCCAGAGTCCTCAGTACATCCAACCGTTTTCTTGTTCGGCGTTGCAGGAGTGCTGGTGCTTGTGCCAGTTGTCATGGGGTTAGAGGCAGGGTACACCCTGGATAGGTCCTCAGTAAGTTGCAGGGATGACGTAACTGTTCACATTCACCCTTACAGCCAATTATTGATTTTCAAAGATGTGACCCTTTTGTCTACAAATAGCTGACAAGAACCAGCTATAACTGCAATAGCTGGTTATTAGCTAGCATTCTGAAAGTTAACATTAGGCTCGAGCATTCTAAAAATCACACTTTCCTCTGATAAACAGTTTGCTTGCATTCTTACATCATATTAGAGTTTATTTGCTAAATCTCTGAGATGATTAGATCCACCTCTATTAAAGTTTTGGTAACAGCTAACAGCAGCTAACAATGACAAAAATAGCATCGCTTACAAAAAGCTCTGGAAATTCTCATTCTCAAATCCTCAAATTCTGGAAACTCCCCTCAGTATCACCGTGATCAGTCTGAGTCACTGACTCATATCTGACTTCTTTTCACAAACTATTATAGCCTCCTCCAGAGTAAACAGTTATGGACGCTCCACATCCAGCATTATGTGGTAATAAGTGATCTGAAAGGCTAAACTCACTAGAGAAATACCAGTTAGAGTGTTTGAGGTCACTTAAGGGTAAAAATGTAAAATACCACAAAATATTTAACTGTCACATGCCTGCGTTTAATTCCTGATTTATTGCTAAGTTTTGATATTATTAAAATATGTTAAAACATAGTGTGTACAAAAACGATTTATAGTAGTAGAAACACGCCGACTTTTATGGGGAAACACAAAGCATTCTGCCATGGCTGTTATGGAGGGCTAAAAGTAATCACTTTGTACATCTGAATCAGTATAAATGAGACTTGTGTTAAAAAATTCAGATTCAGGTAAACAAATCCATAGATGCCATGAGACTACCTTGAAAAAAAATCTTCCTTTGTGGTCTCCTCACCGGGGACATTTGGGATCACGTTTGACATACCTGGAGGTCATAACTGGTCATACAAACCTCTGTTAGTGGGTGGGCTCTTTGTCCAGGTGTAAAACAGGTGATCTGTGACCTCTCAGGGTTACATTTAGACCCCCCAGGGCTTTTATTCTTCTAGAGAAAGGGAGATCGTATGATAGATAAAGGAAGAAGTGGCTCTGCCTGAAACCCTATAAGCATAAATATCTCCCTTGGCCAGGAAGGATTCGTTCACTCTTTTGCTGACAGCAAAATCGTTGGTTTCCCGAGTGGAGGACCTGAGATGAAATCCTGTCTGTTGCATAATCTTTGAAGTTCTTTGCACTTTTGGGGAAAAAAAAAAAAACCTCTTCAAAGTAGATGTTTGCCAACTGATTAGAGCAGGAGCACCGATCTATAAGGTCATTGAGCCGATTTAGTTTATCCTTTGATCTCTGCAAAGAAACATATACACAGCGTGTGTTCTTACGTGATTGATCGACATGAATGTGGATTAAAAAGGACGCGAGCTGCATCAGATCTATATTTGAAGAGAACATGTGGCATCATAAAATATGTGCCTTGATTTTGCCTTGGAGAGGGAAGCACAAACATATAAATATACTCGAAAAGGACTCAATAATTATTATTCCAATAGAATTTACCTTTTGATGCCTGTGAGGAAAAAAAATCAAATCCCCTTTCTTGGCTACGTTTAATTCAGGCTGTGCAAAGATTGTGATGAAGATGAGCCAAACACTGTGAGGGGAACAGCTCCTCAGTTGTGCCTTTGTTTAACTTGAGGGGTTGCAAACCCTTGAAGAAATAAAAGGGCACGGTTTGCTGTAGAATCACAGTGATCTGTGCCTTGTGGCCTTAGAATGCATGTCTAAACATATCTGAGTCTATTTACATCTTTTCTGCCAGGTGTAAAAGTGGTCTGTGACTCACTAACAATAAGAGCCAAATTCTTTGATTAGCAGATAGCAAGCACTAAATGTGACGCTGAATAACGTTCCTTCAGGACTGCAGAAGCCCAAAAGAGGCAGCTTTGAGTGCAGCTCTGGATTTTTGCAGAATAAAGCGCTCTTTTAGGATGTTTCCCCAGCCCCGCTCTTGTGATGACTTAGCAGGTCTCATGATTAATCATGTAGCACCCGCATTTCTGACGTAAACACAAAATAACTTGATAACAGTTCAGTGTCAGAGTAATAGCTCGGGGACTGTTGTTAGTCTCAGAGGTTGAGCTGACACAGTTTGTCTCATGATCCGCATACTGTCACTTGCTTGATGCACCAGCCTCGAGGCTTTCCTGTTTTTCATACCTGCACTGGCTGTTACATAAATTACTCTCTTTGCACGCAGGGAAGCGCTCACCTTGTGTAACTTGTTCTGACCTGACCTCTCTGTAAACAAGATGCCTTTCATCTTGTAGTATTGTTGATTACCAGGGTGGGTATACCGTACAGGTTGAACCTACTGTTGCTCCTGATGGCATGCACCTTGCGTGACAGCTCGGCTGTCATAGATGATTTTGGGAGTGAGAAAGATTGTGAAGTACAATGTAAATGCAGATAATTTATTAAAGTAAACTTCATTGTTTCATCAGTGGATTGTTACATGATGGATATGGTATAAAAACAGGCTAAACACTAATGAGGAATATTTCTTAGTACAAAAATGCAGTGAAAAATATAGAAAATGATGAAGAAACACGAGGAGATGTGTTTACAGGAACCCTCATTAGTCCTGGACATGTCATGTGATCAATGTGCTGAATGAACAACCAGCTAAACATTCACCTGGAAAGAACACAGTCCAGCTAATTAACTGATCAACTGTGTATTCGCACATGCAACCAAACAGAAACACTAGAGAAGGAAACGGTGAGGTTGTGTGGCATTTTGCTTCCATAGAACTCTCTTTTAAGACTAATGAAAAATTAATGTACAAAAAACACACATTAGACACTTGTATCTTGCACTTTCCACTAAGTAATGCATGAGGTGATACCTTTGCATACCTAGGCATAAAACTTCAGAAATATAATTTAAAATAATGCACTAAATTAAAAGTCATATGAAAAATTGCTCAAAAAAACTGAGGGAACACAAAAATAAGACATCCCAGATCTGAATGAACGAAATATTCTTATTAAATACTTTGTTCTTTACATAGTTGAATGTGCTGACAACTAAATTACACAAAAATTATCAATGGAAATCAAATTTAGCAACCCACTGAGGTCTGAATTTGGAGTCACACTCCAAATTAAAGTGGAAAAACACACTACAGGCTGATCCAACTTTGATGTAATGTCCTTAAAACAAGTCAAAACGAGGCTCAGTAGTGTGTGTGGCCTCCACGTGCCTGTATGGCCTCCCTACAATGCCTGGGCATGCTCCTGATGAGGTGGCGGCTGGTCTCCTGAGGGATCTCCTCCCAGACCTGGACTGAAGCATCCGCCACCTCCT
>VVHJ01045901.1:0-10734 GCA_015107715.1 Tylochromis polylepis
GTCTCAGCTGCTCTCTCTGTGCTTTCACTGATGCCTGTGTGTATATCCAGGGCAGAAACAACACTCGGAGAGCTGCTCCATGCTACTCCAAACCCAACAGCCAATCCACCAATTGAAAAATAATAACAAGCCACTGAAAACAAGCAATTGAGCTATCAAAGCTTTTGGGCAAGAAAAGTAAATATCCCTTCATTTCATTTTCATTTTTGGAGAGTGATAATCAAACACTCCCCATGGTGTAGAGGAGAGGTGTTATCTTATGGATTTTGAAGTAAAAACAGGGTTGTGCACACAGTTGGTATGCAGACAACACTCTTTGAACACCAGAACCTGAAAGTGCTTTTAACTGATCATTCAGGCAAACAAGAAGGCTGAAGTTAATTGCAAAGATAAGATGCACAGAAGTGAACTACCAGTGTTAAAAATGTGGGTTAAGGTGTTGAAGGGAGGTAAAGGAAAGCCTCATAATGGCAATGACATCCAAGCAACAAATTAAAGGAAAACGTTGGAAAGAAGTGGGTGGAGTCCCTGAAAGGTTTCATAAGTAAATATTATGTGAGCGATGTTATAAATCATGCAATCACCAAAACTAATTCAACAACAACACATCACATGAGGTTTTTGGAAGAAGGGTAAAATCTATGACAAACTAAACTGGGAGCATGCATTTGCCAGACACCATATTGGAATATTTTTTGTTGTTTTTCCCTTTAGTTGAGCTCCCAATTACTACTGTCCAAATATGTGGTAAATCATTGACAACTACTTAGAACAGAACCACGGAGACAGAGCGATGATGTTCAAAAGAAGAAAGACAAGATGGCTCGTTTTCCTTCCAACATGACTAACACAAATAAAAAAGTTTTGACAACAGCCAGACCAAAGCTATTAATCATCGCTCCCAGATGCCTTTTCCCCCCGATCACCCTCTCTTTGCCAGCACACAGTAGCTGCCACCCCTTCCCACAGATGACTGGACCCCTCCCCACCCAGCCACAGCTCAGACAACACTAAGCCCAGCTAGCTACTCACAGCCAGTGGCTAACAGCTTCAGACAGGCGTGGGAGCGGGGATGTATCCAAGCAGGATCTGCCCCCAGAGCTGTCAGGTCAGGCAGGACAAACAGGGGCTCAGGCCAGGAAACGAGGCCTTCTGCCTCGGGGCCTGCGGCCTCTTGCTAATCCCCACCCTGACCACCTCATTACCCTGTCAGAGCCTTCACACCTCTCTGTACCTCAACACTATCAGTGTTAGTTAGTCATGTTGTATGGCCAGTCTGCGTGCTTGTTTCTCAGTCACACTGTACTTTTAATTACTTTATTATGTTGTGGCCAGCCAAGAAAAAGCCTGATACAGTACAACATTTTAGATTACGTCTATGGATGTGGGAATACTAATCTAAAATGTAGAACAACAGAGGTTACCAGCAGCCAAAAAGTGGAAGTTTCATCTTAGTGAACTAAAACCCTGTTTGATTCTTAATAACTGCAAGAATAGTGACTAAAACTAACCGTGACTTACATTCAACTGATATCTGCAATCTAGTTGTTTAAAATGTTTAATAGCTGCATTAGCATATTTATCATCAAATTAAACATTTATACATTTACTATTTTTTTTATATTTAACACAGTCCCTACTAAGGTAGAACCTACTAGCCTGACTATTCTGTTAAAGGACAAGAATATGTTAGAATTGTTCTTTCTTATTCCTTTTTCTGTGTTAAAACCAGTTTGGCAATTTTAGCTCATAGTCTTCATTTTGTAAAACAAGAAGAGACGACCCTAAATTCCTAATAATATTTTAAGAGAAGGCACTTTACCTCCAGTAGTAAACCCTTTCAGCTTAGTCATTAGACTGTAGTCAGTCAGTTGGAGTAACTTCACTGGTGGAAAATATTTGTTATTCCTTTGTAAAAAAAAAAAAAAAAAATTTAAAACTTACTTCCTTAGACCCCTCTGAACCTATGCTGTATTCTAAAGCAAGATGATTTGTTAATCATGTATTATATCGACACTTTCCGTTAACTGGAAACTATTTGGTAAGCGACAAATTATTTTAATGTAGAATGCCCCGAATTCACAAGTACCCATAAGTCACCAGACCTTCTCTAACATACAGAGCAGAGCATATATTTATAAGTGCATGAAGACAAAATATGAAAAGGGACGGGATTGTGTAGTAACTTTTTACACCAACATCAGACACACAGTTAAACATTGCAGCCACTGTGCTTTAACAGGTAAACATGAACTAATTAGACTAATTCACAGGACACTTTCTTATTTACACCTGTTCCACTGTGCATTGACCTAAATATATAATCAGCCAATCACATCACAACTTAATGCATTTAGACATGGTGAAGTCAACATGCTGAAGCTCAAACTGAGCATCAGAATAGGGAAGAAAGTTGATTTAAGTGACTTTGAACGTGATATGGTTATTAGTACCAGATGTACTGGTCAGAATATTTCAGAAACTGCTAGTATACTGGGATTTTCATATTTAGGATTTACAGAGAATGGACTGAAATGGAGAAAAATATCCACTGAAAGCTGATAGGAAAGCAACGTAACTCATCTAACCACTTGTTACAACGAAGGTGTGCAGAATAGCATTTCTGAATGCATTCCTGTCAGCAAAGAGCAGGAAACGACAGTCCTCACAGAGTGGCCAAAATTGGACAATAGAAGACTGAAAAGCATTGTCTAGGCTGATGAGTCACGATTTTTACTGCCACATTCAAATGGTACGGTCAGAATTTGGTATAAACAACATGAAAATGTGGATCCTTCCTGCCTTTTATTAACAGCTCAGGCTGCTGCTGGAGTTGTAATCATGTGGGGGGTATTTTTTCATACACTTTGGGTCACTTAGTACTGACTGAGCATCATTTAAACACCACAGACTGCCTAAATATGCTGGATGGACATGTCCGCCCTTTCATGACCACAGTGTACCCTCCTTCTGAAGTCTCCTTCCAGGAGGATGACACACTGCCACAAAGCTCAAGTCACCTTAAACTGGTTTCTTGAAGATGACAATGACTTCACTGTGTAGTCATCTACAGTCACCAGATTTCGATCAAACAGAGTACTTTTGGGATGTGGTGGAATGGGTGTGCAGCTGACAAATCTGCATCAACTGTGTGATGCTATCATGTCAATATGGAATGTTTCCAGCACCTTGTTCAATCCATGCTGCAAATAATGAAGACACTTGTGAAAGCAGAAGGGAGTCCAACAATACTAGCAATGTGCACCTAATAAAGTGTCCCATGAGTGTAAACTGGATGCTTGTTTAAGGGTAATCAAATGAAGGAAAGATGGCTATTTCATCTCAGACAGACAATTTCACATGTCCAGTTTTATTTTGTTCTAAGTGTTGATTCCACATTGTGCTGCCACACTGGATATTGCATCCACCCTGAACCGCTTCAGCTGCAGTTTGACATCGGGGGAATTTTCTCTCAGGGAAGTGATCAGAAGTTTGCAAGACTTTCTGAACCACTTATGTCACTGGTAGAAAATCATATAGCATGACTCCTTCAGCATGTACTTTTCCAGTTTTGTTTTAATGTTCTTCACAAGTTTTAGTAAATCTCAGTTACGTTTCCAGTCATATTTCCCAGTTTGCTGACAGATTCACATTCACCATCATCTCTGATGGTAGCAAGTTCACAGGTTCTCTTTTCCTTTTCCATGAAATCCTGAGAAGTACAGAGGGTGAGATGGACAAACAAAGTTGCTGAGTAAACACTTGGAATCTATTCATTCGCAGAGTGGCTCCAGGGGATGGGGAGGAGGGGTTCATGAGAAAAAGTGGGGGAATGAATGAGCGAGAGACAGAGAGAAAGAGAGGGAGACACAGAGAGAGAAACACACGAGAGAGTGCAACCTTTTTCTTGCTCAAGCTCATCAAGTACGGGCCAGGGCTCCTGAAAACGCAGGGATTACCAGGGTACTGAGGCTGTACTGGTCAGGGCCGCCTCTGCTCACTCCTGCACTGCACGCTACACTGCTCTGCTAAAGCACAGCACATGGTTCTCACACACACACACACACACACACACACACACACACACACACACATACACACACACAAAATCAGTCATGCTTGATGCTTACATATAAGGTAATCATATCTCATTTGCAAAATTTCACGTGAACACACATAGATAAAAAAGAGTGAATTTATGCAACATAAATAGCTTTATAATTACTTCACAAGTAGTAATTTAAAAGTAATAAGCTCTAATTATTATTATTATTATATTTTTTTAATTTTGGGATGTTAATGCAATAATAAACTATTTAGAGCAAACCCCAGTTTTCTACTACTAACCACTGACCATTCAAATGAAGAAACAGACTTCACTTAATACAGAATATACAGTTTATTCTGCAATTGTTCCTTCACTAGGCAACATAAACTTTTGACCTGTTGCTATATGATTAAAGATGTGCTACTTAAGTTGCTTCCTGGATAAATACTTGTCTGCCCCCAAGATACCCAGACAATCCCTCAGCCTTGGGCACTGCAGTGAGGGATGCTGCAAAATACATACACAAGACTGAACATCAAGCAGAGGTCAAATCCTGTTAAGATAAACACAAACAATTAGGAAGTGAGCAACATGTGCATAAAGTGGAAAACAAGACCATCTGATAGAGTCTGTTGAAACGCTTCAGGGGATTCTTTTACCAAGAAGCAAGCGGTGTGTAAACAAAAAACTGAAGGTTAAAGAGAAGGGAAAGCAAATTATAACAGCAAAACCTTTAGTGTTGATGTCTAAGCTAAAAAATATCAAAATAACTGACTGTTAACATCATTAAAGGAATAATTTGGCTGATTTAGAGATGCACTCATTAGCAAGATGAGAGGATTAAGTCCACTCTTTCCATAAAATATAAATTTAGAGAAGGAGATGGCTAGCTTAGCATACACATTGAATTTAAGCAAACAGCAAGCCTTGGTATATCCTATCCAAAGGATTAAAGAAGTCACCTAACACCTCTCTAATTTAACATGGTGTAGCCTAATATAGGTATTTCCAGACTTTACACTAGGCTGTGTGAACAGCCGGTTGGCACTGTCTTTAGTAAGAAAGAATATCAATCTTCTTATTTAATGCTTCGATTGCTTTTCAAAGAGTAAATAAATAAATAACTTAATAACTCATTTGTTATTATAATGGACTAGTACTAATACAGCCCATTTCTATCCTATTTGAGAACTTAAAGCACTTTCCACTAGTGCTGTGCGATACTACAAAAGTTGGCATTTATCCGATGCCAAGTAAATACAAAGCCTATATTGCCAGTACCGATACCGATACCGATATTTTTAACCTGTAAAGGCAGCTTATGTAGAGGAGAGCAGGCTGTCATGATTTATGAGATGAATATTCATCGCTTTTGCAAATTCTGAACATATTTTAATGATCACTAAATTATTTTTACTTTCTACTATAATTGGTTAATCTGACAAAACACACCTTTCAGCTTCACCGTATATTTTAAAACTGGGTTTTTCTGAGACCTGGAATGTAAATGAGCCTGTCTCTAAAGCACTTTGGGTTAACTCATTTTGTTTAAACGTGCTACTGACTATAAATAAAATAGAGATGACAGTCAACACAAAAAGATTCAAACATTTTTCATAATGCACGTTGCATTTTCATTTAAAAAAATAATTATTTACACAGTTTAAACTTTTACATACTGAACTTAGAAGACAGAAACAAAGTATCACTCCTATTGTGCTAGTATCGATCCAATATCAATACCAGTGCTGGTATGCTATCAACAATGTCACTATCAATATTTGGATCCATTTGCCCACCTTTACTTTCCACTGTAAATCTCATTCACCCAGTCACATTCATATTTATTCCTAAGTGCTTTTATCTAACATTCACACATACACTCAGATCAGGGGCAACTTCGGATTCAGTATCTTGCCCAAAGTTACTTTGACACAAGGACAGGATCGATCCACCAATCTTCCAATTGGTAAACGGTCCGCTCTACTACCTGAGCCATAGCCACCCTAGGTTAATGACATAATACACAGAAGTTCTTATATTTAGAGACTAGCGTGGTCACAAAAAACAACAAACCATCTCGTTATAATAAAGTGAAGAGGCAAACACCGCCCTAATACAACGCTCCTTAGTATGATCAGTCAACAGGGGGAAGCTTGCTGACCATCAAGAAGGTCTTGGCTGACTGGTTTGTAGGTGCTGTTCTATAACAAGAGCCCCTGACAGAAGAGCAAATAGAGGAAACCATACACCCATCTGTCCTGGAGAGCTGAGGTGGCCAGAAAACAAAGGAAGGAAATAGTTTGCCTGCTGAAAATAGATTCACATAAAAAACAAAATTAAAAAAATCAGTGAACCCTGTTTAAAGCATTACATATACACACAAGTAAACCTTTAAACAGCAGGAAATATAGAGCATGGTGATCTAACTCAGATACTGAATGTTGGAAATACTGTTTGTTGACTTTACTTCATGAGGTACTGTGTTTTTGAAGCATTCCTGGGAGGCTATGTGGACCAGACTGGCAGACTGGGTGATGAGTAACAGCTTACCACAGAGTGAAGAAAGTGAAGAAAGGCATGGCTGGCTTGTGTCTCTTTACACATTATCAAATGCGCACACATGTTAGGAGTAAATACAAGTATTTTACTCTTCAAAGCTGTTTCATCTTGTATTATAATCATCCCAAACTGCAGAGCAGAGTATCAGTGAGGTCACAGTGACATAGGTAAATCCTTCATTAGACGTCAGAGTTTCGGAGCAGAGTGAAAAGGCAAGAGAGGTGGGCTCAGAGAGGAGACAAGGACTTTCATTCAGCCCCTCCATGTCTCCTTATAACACTGTCTTTCAACATGCACTTCTCACTCCTTCAGTGCAAGCCTTCAAGCCTGCTTTGAATGTCTTATTTTACTCCAGAAAGAAAGCAAAAGGAAGCCACATTTCCAGTAGAACATTTATGTTATTTAATCATAAGTATTACAGACTGATGCCAAAAGTGTCAGTGTTCATGTCACCATCATTAACAACACTTCTTGTATATCTCAAAGCAGCTACTGGCATTGGTCCTGGCATTGCTTGGTGGTGAGAGATGGCCAGCAAGCAAGCAAGCAAGCACACAACAGACATCTTCAAGGCACTATTACACTGAGAGAGAGAGAGAGAGAGAGAGGAGAGAGTCGCGATAAGACCCGGCCTTTACACAGACTGATAATGTAGGGTTAAGGTGTCTCTCTCTCTCTCTCTCTCTCTCACACACACACACACACACACACACACACACACACAAACTGTATGCACACAAACTGTATGCACACACAAATACAGGCATGCACTTGTGTGTGAGATTTGTTTTAGTGCCAAGTCCAAATGGTCAGCCTTCATCATGAAAAACTCATTAAAACAGAAAGGTCAGAATAAAACTAGTTTCAAAGCCTGGATGTTTTCCAACATGTATAAATATAAAGTATGAAGAAAGAAAACCTTACTGGAAATGGAAACGCTTTTCTACTCTGAGCACTCAATCTACGTTGTATAAAGTAGATGCTTTGTTCGCACAAGCAGATTTTTCTACACCTAAGTGCTTTCCATCTATCATTCACACACAGATGAATGCATTGGAGAGCAACTCTGCCCAAGGATACTTTCGTAGTGGAGCAGCCAAGGATTGAATCACCAACCCTCTGATTAGTAAATATTCTGCTCTACCTCCAGAGCTACAGCCACCTCAAATAAATAAGGATAAGAAGAAATAAGAATATGAAGGCAAAAGTACATTCAGTTTTAGATACCCACTTATGGCCAACTGGTGTTCCCTCTTGCTGTCTACTTCTAATGGTTTATCTGTTCATTTCTGTGGAAGGGACTTAAGACAGACGTGGCTGACCAGTGTTTGCCATCCGGTACCACACCCTGTCTCCTCCTATTGTCCTTCTTGTTGTTTAAGATTAGCCTATACAGGTGGGATAAGCATTCATTATGTCTTCTAAGACCAGTGTACACAAACCACCACTAAACTCCAAGTAAGATAACTCACTAAGCAGATACTCACATATGGGCTGAAGATACGCATGTAGGTACATGCATCAGATCTGCATGTTCTCCTCTGCATCTGTCTGTGAACAGGTTCCAGCCAGGTCATCTCTGTTCTTCTGACACCCCGAAGAGATTCGCTCCAGACACCTCTTGAACAGAAACAAATAAGAAAAATAAATAAAAACATATCTGTATCAACTGGATTTTGAATAAACACAAAGCAAATACATACTTAAATGTAGTTTTAAAAATGAATGAAGTTTATATGAATGTCACAGAAGTTACAAGCTTATACCGACAGTGAATGCAGGCTCTTACACCCATCTAGTGGTTACCAGATCAACTGTAGTCTCTGAAATTACCTGAGGTCAGTAAGAATTCTTTTTCCAACAGATAATTTGACTGGAGATCCTACACGGCTTGGTCACAATAGTATACAATATACAGTTAAGCCCATAAGAGTTAAGTATCAGTTTTTGAATTAAAGACATTTTTATATATAGTGGCCATATTCAGTTGTAACTGGACAATTTCAGTTGAAAAATTAGGGCCAGGTGATGTCTGTTCCTTCATTATTCCATGACAAATTAAGAAACTAAAAGATCTGGAGTTGATCCCAAGTGTTGAACTTGCAATTTGTAGCGCTTCGTTAGAATTCAGTAAGTGCAAGTGAAGAGGGCCATAATTAACCCCCAAATAAATCTATTAGAGAAAGTTGCAAAATCAACAGTCTGGTTCCATTGTGAAAAGAATGAATACTCAACAACACCAAAAGGCCTGCAAGATCACAGAAGACAACCAAAAAAGATCACAGAATTCTCTCCATGGTAAGAAAACAAAATCTGAACATCTACCTAAGTCAAGAACACTCTCAATGAGGTATGAGTATCATTATCCAGGGTTTACAACAAGATGCCATCCACTAGTTACACTTACGAACCGGAAGGGCAGATTAAACCGTGAGAAAACATCTAAAAGAGATCCACAAACATGCTGCAGTGAAGAGAGGAAACACACCATTTGGTGATATCCATGGATTTTAGACTTCAGGCCGTCACTGACTGCAAAGGATTTTTAACCAACTACTAAAAACAATTTTTATATTTCAAATTATTAGTTGATCCTTAATTTTGAGCTTCTGGATATAAGGAATTGTGTATAAAAAGACTGTAATTCCTAAACAGTTAATGCAGTTAAACCCCATAAGGTAAACCTGAAAGTCTGCACTTCAGTCACAGCTTGACTGCATGATTCAAAATCCACTGTGACGGTGTACAGAGGCACATTTACAAAAAATTGTCCCAATTTGCAAAATCCTATGGGCATAACTCTATGTGCAATCACAGTTTTTACAGTTAAAAATGAAGCAAGCTCCAGAATAAGGAGAAGGAACTTAACTAGATGTTATGGGATATTCCGAAGAAAAAAAAAAGATTACAAACCATTTAGTAACAAAACTAAGTTAGATAAGTGGTGATAACTGTACTTACTTCAGTACTGTAGGTGCCAGAGACATTCTAATTGGTGCATTTTTAAAAAGCCGCAGTGACATAAACGTTGAGAAAGTGTGAGTTCATGTTTCTCCCGGTGTGAGCGGCAAGTAAGAAGTAAGTCATTTGGTAGTGATTATTATATTGTAGTCAGTAAAATAAGGATAGGTCAAATACAGGTACCTGAAACATTAGGAGGAAAGTGAATGTTTGGGAAGGCGAATTGGGGGAAATTTAATAGGTTATGTGAAAGAAAGCTTTTACAGGTTCAAAATCATTTGAGTGTTGAAAGAATGAATCAAGAGATTAGTCAAAGCATTTTCAGGGCTGCTGAGGAGGCTGTTCCAAAGACATCAGGAAAAGTCAGGGAGAGAGCAGATCTGTGGTGGAATGATGAGTGTAAGTTAGTAGTAAGAGAAAGAAATAGAGCATTTAAGTTGGTCATAGGTCTCGTAATTTTCAACATTTAGTTGAATACACAAAAAGGCACAGGCAAAGGTCAGAAGTACAATAAGAAGAACAAAGAGAACATACTGGAGAGAGTTCTGTAATACAATTGGTAGTAATACTCAAATAGGGGAAGTTTGGGGGATGATCAGGAAAATGTGGGGAGACAGAAGAGAATGGAGTTATCCAATACTTAATAAGAACAATCAAGTAGCTGTAACTGATGGGGAAAAAGCTGATTTATTGGCAAGTACTTTTGTTGAAATAAATAGTGGGAGAAATTTATCAGATGAGAATGAATGAGGAAGGGAAAGGACTAAAGGAAGCAATCTTGAAGCTTTAGGAAGGAAAGAGAGTACTGAAGATATAATGAATTGTCCCTTTTCTATTGGAGAAATGAAAAGAGCTATAGGTAGAACCAGGAATAGTGCTCCAGGGAAAGATGAGGTATGTTATGTTATGTTGAAACATTTAAGTGATGTAGCATTAAATAAATTGCTAATGTTATTTAATAAGGTATGGAAAATAGGGCGTCTCCCATATAGATGGAAAGAAGCAATAATTATGTCAATAAAGAAACCTGGAAAAGACCATAGTGATCCTGGGAATTATAGACCCATTGCTTTGACTTCCAATATGTGTAAATTGATGGAAAGAATGGTGAATGAGAGGTTGGCACAATTTTTAGAGTCAAGAAATATAATGGCACCTTATCA
>VVHJ01045902.1:0-15584 GCA_015107715.1 Tylochromis polylepis
AGTTGACTCACTCACTTTAACGAGTGAGTGTGAATGCAGAGTGATGCCATGTGCTGGACTGGTGCTGGCTGTTTGGGAAATTTTAATACATCATCCAACCCTGTATTACACAAAACTCAATGACTGGTCATTCAAAAACTTCTCTTTGTTGTTTCTTATATTTGGCAGGCCCAGACATGAAGACATCACCGTCAAGCTGATTATTCGCCATCAGTTTGGTTGAGTGCAGTCAGTGATGTTTTTGCTTACTGTGTCCTTCCTCATCAATCTCTGGAACAAACCAGCCACCCAGTCCCTACAGTTGTGAATTATATATACTGGTACATGCCCATGCCATAGTTTGCTTTGTTTGTGCTGATATAATTACTCACACCGAGTCAAAACTGTGTATGTAAACTAAATCTATGTATGTTTAAAGGACCATATCAAACGCTCACTGTCTTAAAAAAAAGAAGTGCATGCACCAGTAACATGCACCTAACAAAAATAAAAGGCATAAATGCATGCTGGGAAAAAAAGTGTTGGGTTTGTTTTTTTTTGTAGGCTGGCTTGAAATCCCATTTATGCGGTTATTTATCAGACATTAAAGTTTTTATGTAGTTCCTACATATAATAAATTTGACTTGTGCCAAATGATGTAATATTGAAATTGTAAACATCGCAGTTTAGGAAAATCAAAAGTGAGTAATATACATTACTGTTGTGAAACAAACGGTGACATGAGTATTACAAGTCATTTTAGCTCATTGGTAGGTGGTTGCTAGGCAACAGAGTGATGCTGTAATATGTGATATAGATGAGAACCTTCAGGGGCCAAGCTGTGCCTGTGTGATAGCTTTGTTGCTCAACTCCTGATCATGTAGAAGGAGTCTAATTGGAGATTTTGTGACGTGATAAGATTATCATAGCACTGGATTTTTGTTTGACTGTAGTTTAGAAAGGACCAAAGTTTTTGCCTCGGGTTACCCAGACGCTAGGCTTTATGGCTGGTCCCAACTACTGACGATAACTATTGAAGGACTTTTGTTTTTATTGAATGATTAGCTTTACATTTAAGTTTTATGGAAAGTGGTTGTGTTTTCTTTTCTCTCTAAATTTCCTACAACAAAGGTTAGATCTGTGAAATGCCAGCATGACAAATTAGGCTTAAAATATAAACAGCAGTCCGAGTTTCTGTCACTGAATTCCTGTCACTCTGATATAAAATTAAAGTCCATCTTAATCCTCAATTGATGTTTGAATCCCCCAGTTGTCTGAGGATAATTTACCACTGAAAATGACCGAAGTGAATCCCCGTGCCTTTGGACATTTGATCGAAAACTACGGCTCTGAATAATGATCCGGCTTGTTCTAAAGTTATGAAAGACACACACACACATCCATGTTGTTGTGTATCTGCGGAGCGGGAACAGGAAGGCAGAGCTGTTCAGACGGCACAAAAGGCCCCAGCTGTGTGGGAAGTGAGTGCTAAAATTGCATCACGGCACCCTCTCCATCATTCACAGAACACATGACTTCTTCCCCTTTCTCTCAGTTCACTCAAAGAGCTCTCAGGCTGGAAGAAAACAAGTTAGAGATGGAAGTCCTTATTTGAATTCTCACCTTCACTCATCTTCTTGTCTCATTTTTTCTTTGTTCTGTAAGTTCTCTGTTACCCTGCTCTGCCTCGTTCTTTTTTTCTTTTTTCCTCCTCATTTACCCTCTGTGGCGATCATTTTCTCTGTCTTTCTATTGTACTGCGATTATGATTCTTCCTCTTAACGATGTCTTTGGATTGAAATCTTTCTGATGTACATAAAGCAAAGTGACTGAGTCAGCACTCTGCTGGGTTGCTGCCACCACTAATGTGACACTGAGGCACAGAAAAGCATATTGCATCCATTTCCAAACCACGTGTTTAAACCTTAATATGTTCACTTCAGCCATTAGGCAGATCACAAACAAGAAGATCCCACAGAACAGACAAGTTTATCTGTGCTTTGCAAGTTAAAATTATTTGTGCAACTGCTTGCCGGCACTATTTTGTGTGTGAAATTATTCCTAATAGAGATAAGACAAAAAACAATTCAGTTCAGTTTTATTTACACAGCGCCAAATCACAACAACAGTCGCCTCAAGGCGCTTTATATTGTAAGGTAGACTTCATAGACCATCAGAATGACGCTCCCGGCGGTAACACACGATCCAGCCGTGTATTCCAGCCCTAACCCTAACCTTAATCCTAATGTTAACCACAACCTTAATGGTGTCAGAGAGTGGTTTCCAAAGCAATTCATGATGAGAAAGTAAAAAAATGTGTAGATATGTAGATTGATTCCAAACGGTTCTCGTGTTTTTGGAACGCATGACATGGAGACGTGTTGGGTGGCCGAAAGCGTAACATACTGACGATTTGTCACAAGCGTCGGTGTGTTACGTTTTGGGATGACAACGCGTTGGAGCAAGCACTTTGGCGACAGTGGGAAGGAAAAACTCCCTTTTAACAGGAAGAAGCCTCTGGCAGAACCAGGCTCAGGGAGGGGCGGGGCCATCTGCTGCGACCGGTCGGGGTGAGAGTAGGAAGACAAAAAAAAGAAATAGAACAAATAAAAAAACCAAAGCAAAATGTGAAAGATGCAGAGTTAGTGCATAACCATAACTGCAGAGTTCACTGATGGTCAGTTCAGTTTATTTATATAGCACCAAATCACAACAACAATCACCTTAAAGTGCTTTATATTGTAAAGTACAGAGAAAACCCCAATAATCAAACACCCCCTATTAATAAGCACTTGGTGACAGTGGGAAGGAAAAACTCCTTTTTAACAGAAAGAAACCTGCAGCAGAACCAGGCTCAGGGAGAGGTAGCCATTTACCGCAGTTGGTTGGGGATGATTTTAGTGAACATATAAGTAGGGATGGGAATTGATAAGAATTTAGTGGTTTGAGAATTGATAATGGAATTGGAATCGATAGGCAGCATATCAACGACATTACATTCATGCAAATTAATTGCATCCTGTTTGGTCAAATGTTTGTGCATGTATTTCCCGTCTTTGTTGCGATCAAAAAATGTAATGTGTTACACATATTACACAGAACACTTCTTAAAAGTAATGCAGTACATTACTTAATCACTTACAGGAGAAAGGAATTTGTTATACTACTAGTATTATTTTTGCATTTCTCTGTAAAATGACTGGAAATTCCATCCATCCATCCATGCTAACGCATGCTTGCAAGAAAGAAGTTGTGTTTGCAGAATAATGCAGTTGCTTCTGTTCTGGACACAGTTTGCACTTTACCATTGCGCTCTTGTCCTCCTATAAAAATAAAAGCAATGTCCATATCCCCGCTGTAGACTGCATCGCTATTTTCCTCCTCCAGCACACGAACTGAAATCAGCTGATTATAGCGCAGCTGCAAGTGGAACCAATTAGAGAAGAAGACTAACAGTTCCAAGGAATTGATCTACTGGGAACCAGTTCTCTACAAGAGCAGGTTCTCAATAATCACCACATTTTACTGATGCCTTCACTGTCAACATATCTTAGACTTGGACTATTACTGTTAATAATCTTAGAGTCTTAAAAAAATTTTTTTTTATCATATTTGCTTCTGATATTTGGTTGGATATAAAGATGATTGACAGAAAGCTGAGTTGGATTAATTAGGGAGAAAGGAGATTAATTAACCATTGCATAGATTAGGGTAGTATTATAGCTACTAGGTCTGTGAAGGTTCTCAGTCGTCCAGGTGATCGTAGTCTAACCTTTTACCGTCTTTAACCAGCTCAATTCTTCATGGCATGAGCAAACACTCCTCTGAGATTTAGGCCCCTGCTGACCTGACGGCATCAAACATTTGCTGCAGGTTTGTTGGTCGCACCACTCGCACCTTTGATACAAGGCGGGATAGAGCCCTGCTTTCATGTTGTTCATGGTCATACCAAATTCTGACCCATCCATCTGAATGTTGAAATCGAGCCTCACCAGGCCACGCAGTGTTTTTCCAGTCGCCTCTTGTCCAGATTTGGTGAGCCCAAGCAAAGTGTAGCCTCAGTTTCCTGAGTTACTGTTGCCTTCCAACTGGAATTAGTATGACCATTCTCCCCTGACCTCTGGCATCAACAAGGCATTTTGCCCAGAAAACTGCTGCTCACTGGAGGATTTCTCTTCTTCAGAGCGTCCTCTGTAAATCCTAGAGATGGCCGTGTGGGAAAATCCCAGCCTGAAATACTCAGGCCAGCCCGTCCAGTCACGTAAATCACCTCTCTTCCATTTTCTCATGCAGTCTGAACTTTAGCAGCATGTGTCCACATGCCTACATACACTGAGTTGCTTACGTGTTTGGCTGATTAGATATTTGCATTAACAAACAGTTGAGCAGGTGTACCTAACAAACAGTGGGTGTCTATCTCACAAGGATTTTCTAACATAAGTCTTTGATGCCATTCTTAAACTGTGGAAAATGACTGCCTTTTAAAATGACCTTAAACCTTCTTTCTCATGTCCAGCAGGGGGCGACTCCTCTGTCTGCAAAAAATTTGACAAAGTTGATTTATTTTTTTTAAATGACCCTATTGGTCCCTTCACACGTGATCTCAGTAACCACTTCCACAATTCTTCTTGTTAGCATTTGTTAGCCTGAACTTGTGCAGCAATTTAAAGCGCTGCTTACTGACAGAGATGCCTCTTTTCATGCAGTGAAGGACTTGGTGATCATTTTAATACGTGTTTGTGCAGAATCTCCCACTGCAGCTGTGATTATTGAGTGTTCTCAACGCTGTCTGAAAATATCTCAGCCTCAGACGCTGATTTAGCTGTTTGACATGTTGAACTGCTGCAATGCAAGCATCTTATATTTAGGAATGTTCTACCTAACCTGATGTTGGCAGTGCTGGGAACAGATTTATGGACCAAACTAATCTGCCATCCGCTGACAGTAAAACTAGAAGTGGTAACAAATATCTGCTGACATAAAATTATCAACATTAGAATTACTTTTTTGTTTTGCTTTAAATATGTGTTTCTGTCAAAGTGAATCAGTTCCAGGATCAATCTAAATCTTGTGAATTATGTTGACTGATCATTTGAACGTTATGGACACAAATCTGCCGCACACGGTCTCATTTACTGTTGCTATTTTTTTTTTATCAAATTACAACATTTTGGACGATTCAACCTTCATCAGGTACTTGCCAGATCTCTGTGTACACACGCCGAAAATACCTCAGTCATTCCAACATTCAATTGAAGGACTGATAGGATTAATCTGACAGATTAACACTTAATATTTATGTATACCAGCAGTCAGCCAATATCAGTAGAAGGCTTATCAGTGTGGTAATATTAAGAATAACAGTGCAAAACACAGCGCTAATTTTTATTTATTTATTTATTTAAAAAGAGAGATTCTGTGTAAAATTTCAATACAAAATCCAAATTTCATAAACCGTATATAAATAAAATTGAACTCCACCTTTCAGCACTGATGGAGTCTTTCCAGATGTGCAGGCTGACGTTTCCATAGAGACCGATGCACTCCCATAACATTATAGATGCAGGCTTTTGAGCTTGGTGCCAGATGGTCCTCTGCTCTGTAGCGTGGAGCACGTGTCATCCATGCGTTAAAAAAAAAGGATTTCAAAGTTCAATCCACGTGATCACAGCGCAGTTTCCCACTTTGCCTCAGTCCGTTTCAAATGACAGAAGACTGCAGTGTTCCTGGATCGTGTTCGCATGTGGCTGCTTCTTCACAATACGGTGAGCTGTGTTCAAAGAGTGATTTCTGGAAGTGTTCCTGAGCCCATGCACTGATCTCCATCACAGACTCGCGTCTGTTTTTGATGCAGTGCCACCCGAGGGCCCGAAGATCACCGGCGTGCACTAGTCATTTTTGGCCTTGCCACGTGCGCACGGAGATTCCTCCAGACTTGTAAATCAGTTTTGAACTTTTGTGCAATGTGTTGTGTTTTGTTTTTCGGGACTTTTGGTTGATATTCTGCGTCTCCATTAAAATTAAACTACCATAAAAATTCTAGACTGTTTGTTTCTTTGTGAGTAAAATCACAAATTCAGCAGGGGATCAAATAATTATTTTCTCCACTGTAGACTGGATACAATTCAAATTTGAGGTTTTAATTCTTTGACTGTTTGTTTTGGAAAGCTTTTATGCTTTTTGCTCTTATTATTTGTCTCCTTGGATACGAACCAAGTAGAAACAATTAGCCGGCTAGTAAAATTACTTGAGAGATTTTCTCTTTTCCCAAAATGTTTCATTCTTTCTGCCCAAGGCAGTGAATGACTCTTCTTTAGCTTCTTTAACGCTAAATTTCCAGTCCTCTGGGAGATTCTGCTGTCATGCCTGCATTTACTTTATACTGTGAACTCTCTGAACAGGGTAGAAACATAAACTCTGACATGATGTGTCCTAAGTGAGGCATGTAGACGTTCTTTTCCAAATTTTCTCAGTCAGATATTTAAAAATTTCTTTTGTCCCGATTAAACGCATGCGTCAGTTTTTCAAATAACACAATATCATTAGAGTTTGATGATTTAGATTTGTAATCTTCGCAGGGCCTTTAGAAGGTAAAACTTGATTTGTTTACATCCATTTTCCCCCTTTCGGCCGTAGTCAGAGCACAAAGTCCAAAGACAGGCTGGTGAAATAATGCTCACATTCATATTTCTGGTGTAGGTGAACAGCAGGTGTGTTCACAGACCGTCACTGGATAATATCCAACATGGTATCGAGTGAATTTCACATTTAAATTCAGCTGCAGGTTAGACTGCAAATCCACCTGTTCTTACAGTAACTTTTCTGTCTTTATTGATTTCTGTGTTGGAGGCGGAGGTGTTCAGGCCTCTGCATGTTGATTTACAAACCGAAGACGGAGGCCGCTCAGGTTGGACAGAAATGAAGCTGAAGTCGCTGACGCTGCTACGGACTGCCCCTCCCCGGGAGGCAGCACGCACAACTGAGGAAGAAAGCAAGCGACACTGTGCTCAGTGTTGGAGTCTGACTTGTCCGTCGCTGCCTGCCGCTTGAACCTCTAATGTTTTTTGGAAAGCGCTCTGAGTGAAAGCTCGTGGGTGCAAAGCCGTTACAAACACACACTGCCCCCTACCACCTCACCGCTGTGAGCTGGTAACGCTGTCAGAGTTTGGACGAATGGCCCGAACATCTCTGACGTCAGCAGGAGCAGATCTGGAAAACGCACGCTTACGTGTGTGTGTGTGTGTGTGTGTGTGTGTGTGTGTGTGTGTGTGTGTGTGTGTGTGTGTGTGTGTGTGTGTGTGTGTGTGTGTCCCTCGTGTAATAGAGATGTGAGGCAGAGCCAGAAATGTGCGAGACTACTTTTTCTATTTTTTTCATTAAGGCTACAGTCTGCATAGAAATGCTGATATTTACTGACATTTCCTGGTGTTTGCTGATGTGGACATTTCACAGGGGTGGGAACACTGTCGATGAAATCTCTTTAACTGTCTATTGAGCTTAAACCACTGTGAAAATAACACTAATAATAACTATAAAACTACATACACTAACCTGGGTAAATGCAGCAGATATGAAATGTGAGCTATTATGTTAGAGTCAAAAATCTAATAATGACATCATGCCCAAGGACAGCTCGAGTAAAGTGGATGAAGCCTTAGAGCTATTCCTTTTCTGTCTTTCAGAAACAGATGCTCTCACTTTGCACTTTTCTGTCCTCTCCCTCCTCGCGTTGATGCTACCGAGCTGCGAATGACCTCAGACTCCCGTGGCGGCCATCAGGGAGCACGGCCAGGCTGTGACAGTGACACATTCCAGCCCAATAAAGCTGCTGGTCCACCAGCCTGGACCAGGCCAAAGTCAAAGCTGCTTAGTGGGGCAAAACTCTGGCTCTGAGTCCCTTAAAGCTGCACTAATCAGAGCTGTTAGTGGAGGAATTGTCAAATGTATCACACACGAGATTACAACGACATCTCAAGCTGTGCAAGCAAAGATTGATCATGGATGAGGGAGGCAAATATCATAAGGAGGGCTTGAAGATTATTATCTTTTTCTTTTCATGTATGTCACAAAGCATCAGGTCTCAGATCTCGCACGCCCGAGTCCAATAGCTCCGTCCAAGCACAATTACATCTCTACGAGACAAAGAGCAGGAAAGCTGTTGCACATCTGAGCATGCGTCTGTGAGCGCGACGGCAGGCGTCGACTGTGGATGTGCAACAAGCCACCCTGAGCACTTTCAGCTGCGATTGGAGAGAAGAGAGTAGCAAAAAAGAAAAAGAGAGCAGTGCAAAGGAAGAGAACAAAAGGAGCCACAGAGGCGCCTGATAAGAAGGCGATAGATTCCTGGATGGCAAATGCAGCACAACTGTGGCACTGTCAGTCCCTCTGTCCAAACTTGGCAAGCTCCTTCATAGGCTGTCAATGCCCTCTGCTTCTCCAAGGAGCCTGACACTTTTCTGCACAGCTAGCAAACACATTAGCATGCAGCCCCATCCCCCTGCAAGGGCAATGAGCCACTCACAGCGGCACTCATCATACACAGAAAGCTTTTCATATGCAGCAGCAGCAGCTGGGGGTCTGGTGGAAGATGCAATCATGATGCTGTAAGTAAAATTTGTGTGGAAAAAGCAATTAGAGGTATCAGCCTTGGATGACTCCACCGTTTACCAGTGAGGGATGGATCTGATCTATTGATGGATGCCATCCTAAACACCACCCCCACCACCATGCCTTGGATGCCTACCTGACTTTGAACTCAGTGAGCTGTGGCTGTGCCCCCGGTTCAGCGCAGTAGATCTGAGGGAAGTAAAATCGGTGAGACTGAAGGTTGATATCCATGGTGTCCGCAGACAGCACGTGTACACAGGTCAACCTTGTTCAGTGACTCCAAAAACTGAAAACAAATCTCTGTTTGTTGCCTCAGGTGCTTTTTTCCCCCCCTCCTTTGTCTCCCCTGAAATCTCGTCGCTGATACTTCCACTAGAGGTTAGAGTTCAGCGGGAGCATTCCAGTCACCTTCTCCCCGAATGGTCGCAGAGCTACAGAAGGTTACCACCAGGAAGGCATCTCCCTCCTCTTCACCTCCTCTGGCGGACTGAACGTTCAATCGGCTCTCCTGCCCAGCACCAGATAGGCACACTAACCTATTTCCCTATTACCAGTGTACACTCAGCAACTGTGAGCACTAGAACAAAGATGACTCCTGTAAAAGATGCAGGCTCCCAGCAGTTCAGCAGAAAAAAATCTCACTTTCAGTCATCAAATCATCCTTTGGCGGCAGTTAGAGAAGTAAAAATAGGTAAAGATAAAGATGAAATTGAAGCATTTGGTGGGAAAAAAAAGGTGTTTTCAATATGAGGGCACTCCTCAGCCACGTACAGAGAAGACTGAATGGGAGATGAGAGTCCTTTGGTTTTTACGCTTCAGACACAGAGGAAAGGCGGGGTGGGGGGTGAGCAAGATGGAGATAGAGAGAGATTCCCAGTGCTGTGAGGCGTTGCCCTCACACTGCCTCTCCTCTCTGTGTCTCATTGGATTACCTCCTCCCTCCCCATACCCCCACGCCCCACCTTCCCTCCTCCTCCTCTTCTCTCCATCACTCCCCTTCTCCCCTCCCAGCTGTGACAAGAGCAGCGGGCTGCCAGCCCCGGAGGCTGCTGGTCCTGCCCCTCCTCCTCCTCACCATGCAGCTCTCCTCCGCCGGCCGCCAGATTGGCCGAGACGAGGATGCGTAAGTCCGTATGGAGGGAGACAACGAGAACGGGGGGGGGAGGAGCAACAGATTTTAATTCATCTGATAACTCCCATCTTTTCTCGCACATGATCAGAGGTGGAGTGCCAGGCTTGGGTGGGGCTTTGGATACAACAACATATGAAATGTGCGCACACAAATTCGAGCATGCGAGGCCCAGTGTTTGCCTCTTTAATGTCCCGTGCTCCATTTGTCTCAGCACATACAGATTACGAGCGAAGTACAGTAAGCGGCGCGCAGCCACAAACTAATCTCCTGGCTGGGTGGGTGAGTTCAACATCAATAAATCCCTGCCACATTTACTGTGCATCCTCTGAAAGGCCACAAAAATAGACACACCCGTGGTCTCTTTCTAGTACAGTTCAACCTGCACGCAACACCCACATCTGTCCTGCTGTGTTTTGCCAGCAGGCAATTTCATTGATTGAACTGGCTGTAGAACTGCTGGATGACACGGTTTACTCTGTAATTGGTGCCGACGGCACCGGAAATCACAGTTTAGGGCCATTTACCCGCCTGCTGAAAATGCTGTTCGGCTAGAAATCTTCATGCCAATGAAATTTCAGCCATGTCCTTTCAATACATGTTTGATAATAATTTCAGATTTGTTAGTTTATGGGTAAAAATGATTACCGTAAGTTAGATGCAAATGTCTGCTTGCAGTGAGTTGCATCAGGCAGACTTCTTCAAACTTCTGTTGCCTCTATGAAATCATGAAGGTGTTTTTTTAGTGCTTCTTAATGGTCGTGGAAGAGATTAAGTACCTATTTTAATAGTGTGACTACTATATTCAATGTCAGATGAAGCCTACAAATGTGCAAAATCAATTTGGATGAACATCTTTGCAAATTTTTAGGCTTTCAAGATGCTGTGTTTAAGTTTTGTTGCGTCAGAACCCTCTAATGTTTGTAGTGTGTGTTAGTGAGAAAGCAGCAATCATCAGAGTTGAAAGATGAAGTCAAATACAGCTCCAAAACAGGTAAATTAAGCTGGAAATAAGCATGTTTCTAGCCTGAAAAAAAGTTTGGGTCTTTTTGCTACTTTATCATTTGGTAAAAATGTATGCTAAATTGTTTCTTTTACTATTGCCTCGGTGTGAAAGGTGGGGGTAAGGTGTATTTTGGGTGGAGTGGTCATCGAAGGAAACAAGCAGGTAACAAGAGGGTAAAAAACCCTTTTTTTCCTATTATAACTCACTAATTTAAATGGTATTGATCCTTTAAGTCATGCATTATTTTGGCGTGGACTTAGAGGAAGGTGATGTTCACTCTTGTTCAGCGTTGGGAACCATTTAAAGACTCATAAAAAGTCAATTGTTCAGTTTCTCTGTTAAGTACACACTCTAAGCTCTGTTTTTGCAAATCAACGTTAGCATACCATTTAATCTTGCAGTAAGTAATAAATGCGCCTTGTTAACCAAGCTAGCTGTCTAGCTCTTGGGTTAGCTGACAGCTACCTAGATCTAGTTCAGATATGGTCACTAAATTTGAGACCTTAGAATTATGTCCCTAAAACAATAGGTAACGTCTATCTTTTATATTTAGTCTGTATATGGCTTTGAAACCTATGTAGGGAGGAGGACGGGGTGGATTAATGGGTCATGAAGTCAACTGACTTTTATGTGTTAGTTTCTACTTTCAGACCTTTCAAGTCTTTTTTTTAATCATGGCTGTGACACAAACCCGTAAAACTGTTTTTAAACATTATTTATTTTAACCTTTCATTTCTAACCCAAGCCTAAGTCGTTCTCATACAGAAACTCAATGGAGGCGTCGAAAAAGTTTCTATGCCAAAGTATTCAGCAGGTCAAACAACATTTACGTGGGATCTCCTCTTTTGCTGAAACATGAAACCAGCGTGTACACCTCTGTATATGAACCCCTTAACTATATCAATACATCACTATATTGAATAATGCACCACAATACTGGGTCCTGAAATTGTGTTTCTTTTTAAAGCTGTTAGAAGCTAAAATAAAAGTGGATTCATATTTTTCCATTTAAATCCACTTTTTTGACAATTTCCTAAAGTGCATCTGCTTTTCATTGTCATGTGCATTATACCAGCAATAATTCCCGAAAACTCATTAAAACAAGAGAAAAGCCCATCGTGGGGCTTTTCTTTTCAACACAATGGCAGCATTATTTTCTGAAAGAGACTCCCAGTAGCTGAATATGAGACTAACTCACTGCAGTGGCTAGTATTAAATCAATAAAGGGCATTATATCACAATTGAATCGCAGCACACCATCTGCACCATCATTTTTATCTTAAAATCGTACTATGACTCACTGAGAGCACTGGCTCAGGAAGAGAATGAAGGAAATAGACACATCCTTGTTCGCAACAAAGCATTTGTGTGGGTTTTTTTCTTTTCTTTGAAATGGCAGCAGTAGATGGCTGAATAGTGACTCCAGTTGAAGTCATTCATTGTTTTCTTTTCTTTGTAAAGCAATCATAGTCTGCTTATCAAAAATACAGGAGGAGGTTGGGCAAAAAAAACAAAAAAACAATTTGGTCGAGCGCCAGGAGAGCAAAGAGGAGGAGACAGACGGAGAGAGAGCGCGAGAGAGTCAAATGCCTGGGTGGGGTGGGGAGAGGGAGGGAGGGAGAGCCAGGACAGCAAGGGTGAAAGGACAACCAGTCAGCACTTACACTGTACAATCTTGTCATACCCCCACACACACACCAAACACCACCCTCATCCTGTTAGGTGGGTGAATGAGTGCGTGAGTGTGTGAGCAAGTGAGTGAGACAGCGAACGATAGAGAGCGATAAAGCCAAGTGTAAGTCCTGGCAACCTGATTTTTAGCATCCAGCAGGAGGGATGGCCTTCAGTCTAACACACAGCATGACTGTGTGTGTGTGTGTGTGTGTGTGTGTGTGTGTGTGTGTGGCACAGAGAGAGAGAGAGAGAGGGAGGATGGAGAGAGTGTAATCGAGCTTTGTGGTAAAAAGTATAAACATGTTTTAAATCAAACACTGCAATCTGTTTTTTTATTAAACTATGCAAGCTTAATAATATCTTTGCTGTGGCACTCCAATGTGTGGTCAGTTGAAATTATGCTATATCCTGTTTCCTTTTTTACTTTGTTGGTGCTTGAAACACATCCAGAACATTAACATGTCCACCTGTGGCAAAATGACTCAATGGGCATAATTCAGAAAAGCAGAAAGTTTTGTATTCAGCCCACAGGTTCCACTTTAGGTCAGGACAACAACAACAAAAAAAGCAAAAAGAGAGAGAAACCACGAACCCCAAGGAAATCTCATTAGACCTTTACAATGGATTTTTAAAGCACAGATCAATGCAAAAGAGTACAGTATTCACAGACTGTATGAAAGAGATATCCAACTATTAATTGTAAATGAGAAAACCAGAAGGGGGAATCATCTTAGCAACACTCCATCGACTGGGGACTTATAGTAGATAGAAAGAAGCCACTCCTAAGCAAAATGTATATGAGAGTATCCATCAAAAGATGGTAACACTGGGGTCATAAAGTCTTTTACATGGTCAGCAACAATACTCAGGGACAGGCTGTGATGTTTAAATGAGCCAAAAGTGTATAAAAGTGACCATAATTTCCACACGATCCACCGACTCAGTTGAAAGCTGGATACTGGACTCGTTTTAGAGATAAGAGGTTTTCTAATGACAAGCCCTCCAAACAAGCCATACGTTAAGTTCAGCCTTTTTCTAATTGTGCTGTCAGGAACGTTAACTTTTAACATGCTAACTGAGGCCTGAGATGTAGTTCTTGAGTGTTTTGCGGTTTCTTTGAACATTGCACTGTCTGACATTGGAATGATTTTGCTGGGACATCCAATTCTGGGATGTAAATTAATGATGTAATGTGACTTTGAATGTAAATTCAAAGTAGCTTTGTATTTTATTCTGATATTATGTAATGTAAAATGGGAAGATTCAGTAAAATTGCACATTTTTTTTACAGTGTGCATGGTTTTTTTTCCATCCAGTCACATTATATTCTGTATAATCCAATCTAAATTCTTGCTCCCCTCATCCCCTCAGCACCTTGATAAAGCAATCACGCTACACAACCCACAGCAAGGTGGAGAAAGAAAAGGGATTAAACGAGTGTGAGCGGTGTGACAGAGAGGACGTTAAACGGCTCTTTGACGCTTCCTGTCCTCTCAGTCGATCTCATCCTCTCAGGCCTGGGGATGAATTTTTTTTTAGCTGCAAACAAATACTCACACGTGCACCAGCAGCATGCACATGCCATCTGACTCACATGAGCTGCACATTTTAATTACACCGCACACCAATGGGAGATGACAGAGGAGACACGGAGGGCGGGCGAGGAGTGAGTTCCCTCTCATTCACAAAGATTTTATTATCCCACTCTTAAACACACACGCCCGTCTGTGCAGATCAGCCTTCCCACTCTGCCTCTTGATACCTCCGTGTGCATCATTATGACTCATAAACAGCACTACTGTCACCTAAAATGAAAATGTTATTATTCACATTCAGACACGTGACCACACACCTGACTCTGGAGGCATCGTAGCGTGCAACATCATTCTCCATTTTGAGCTGTGCATGTCAGACTGCATTTAGACAAATGTGGTTATTACAGCAGCATTCAACACAGACATCATTACACAACCTGTTAGCACCAGCATCTCCAACATATGAAGATATACAAGTCACTAAGAGTTCATCCATTTACCCTAACCAAGGAGAGATACGAAGCACAACAGAAGCTGAGCTGTGACTAAATGGTGTACTGATGGCAAGCAATAAAAGCATAGCTGCTTGCAGCTTTTAGTAGGAAGTTAACTCTTAATTTACGTACTACAAAATTGCATTGCCTTTGCTAGTTTAAAAGAACTGATGCCTGGATTGTGGTCTGTGGCCTTTTTCCAGTCCTTAAAGCAAAACATTCTTGCATTGCAGAGAGGTGGGTGAGACAAAGAACAGAACAAAACTAAATGTCTGTCCCAGGGTTTACATACCAATACTTACACCAGCATTTAACCAAAGCTACAACCCTTTCCTGTGCCATGCACTGTGAATCAATAAAAAAGTGACTCATGCTACATGCAAACATTGCACAGGGAAAAGAAATCACAAGATACATACCCCTCAGCCTCCTAGCAGATGGACCTATGGTATAAATTTGAAAATCCGAGGTGATTTTCAGAAATGTTGACCTTTAACTTTGACCTTGAGGTCAAGGTCACTGAGATTCGAACTTGTTGAAGATTTTTAGTGGATGCACCTATGCTATGAATTCCAAAATCCTACGTCGCTTCGTTCTCGAGTTATCACATTCACAAACCTGAGTGTCCACACCATCTGCCCACCCTGCGGCATAACAACAATATCCCATCAGCCTTTTACAGCTGAGGGGTAAAAATGTAGTCAAAGTCAAAGTCAAAGTCAGTTTTATTGTCAATTTCTTCACATGAACTAGACATACAAAGGAATCGAAATTACGTTTCTCACTGCCCCCTTGCGTACATTTAACAGACAATACAGGACAAAACAGACTATAAAGTGCACAAAGTGACTTTATAGTCGCTCAGTATAAGGTTGAGCGACTATCACTATTATATAATTACTATAATAGTGATTATAGTGATCACTGTCTACAGCGATTGCCACAATATTTATAGTGATCACCATAAATGCCATAAATAAATAGGTTTTCCAGTGCAAAAACAAAATAAGAATAGCAGCATATAAGTATAATGCAGTAAATGATAAATGAGGTAATAAGGTGACAGCCTTGATAAATAAGGTAGCAGCAAGTTGTGCAAATTGCATGGGTCAGTGGTGGTCTTTTCTTTGAGTCAGAGTATTGTATGTAACTCAGAGTTC
>VVHJ01045903.1:0-21482 GCA_015107715.1 Tylochromis polylepis
TTGATCATGACAGTGATCCCAAACACACTGCCAATGCAGTAAATACCTGGATAGAAAAACACACAGCAGAACACTATCAGTCATGGATCGGCCTCCCCAGAGCCCGGACCTCAACATTGTTGAAGCAGATGAAGTAGGATCATGTTGACAGAGAACAGAACAAAAGGCAGAAACATCCAAAGAAGAGCTTTGAATGTCCTTTAAGAAGCCTGGAGAACTATTCCTGAAGACTACTTAAAGAAATGACAAGAAATGAGGGGTGGCTCAAGACTTTTTCACAGTACTGTGTGTTTTAAGGAACGTCTTTACCATACAAGCATGTAGCATCTTTCAGCTTCACAGTCAGATCCACCCCTCTCTCATCAAGTCTAAACACCAGATGTTGAGGGAGCCAAAGCTCAGCCCGAAGATTCACAGCAGCATTTTACCAACCAGTGAATATAAGTCCACAATTCTGAACCCACACTGGACAATCTGATCACATTTAAGAGATGCCAAAGGCCCCACACTGTTTTAGATAAGTCTAAAATACCCAGAACCTGATATCCGCCTCCGCTCTGCTGTCTGAGTTTTATTTTTTATAGTCTGCTGTCTTTGTCGGAAATGTTTCCCACGTATTCACTCCTGGGAGCTTTGCATTACAGCCACAGCCTGTTGCTGTTGGACATTAGGCATCTTTGCTGGAGTGTTTGACACATCGGTCCGTTAAGCTACCTCGGAAGCTTGTGTTAAACCACAAAAAAGTTGGGCGGCCAGCAGAGCGAAGCAGTGGGTGCAGCTGTGAATTCTTATGTGTGCGGGACGCTTGCTGGTTTTATTCATGTTTTTAAAGCACGATGCAGAAAAAGACTCGGCCTCCTTCTCCCTCCACATTTATTATCGGCACCATTAGTAAATATGTAACATCTGAGTAGCAGTTGAAATGTTTAAAACAAACTTGCCTTTGGTCTTATTTATATTGCATACGGCTGGAGTGCACTGGTAGTGTAAAAATATCACCCACGCTTCCTCCTCCTGGTGCTACAGGAGAAAGTAGGCCAGCAGATTGTTCTAGGAACGGCTTAATGCAGATGTCCGTGTGTATGTATTTATACGCATAATATCTTTTTAACAAGTTGAAAGCTGAGTGAGATAATATGCAAATCAGTAAACCGCAGTGACTGATGTCGGGGTAGCTGCGGTTTGATCACACCACGTTCTGCTTTAATGTGTCACAAGAAGCACTGAGGCCTCTTATTGTGCTTTCCTTCCAGGCTCAGGAGGTCACTCGGTCCAGATGACCTCGTATTCTGACAGCGGCTACCAGGACAGCAGCGTCAGTTACTACAGCAACCAGAACGTGGTGCGTTCGGAGCCCCGAGCGTCAATATCCAGAAGCCCAAGAGCAGAGGGTCAAGCTTCTGGGCAGGTAGGCCTGATCTCCAAAGGGTTACATCATGAGTCACTAACCTTGGAAAGAAAAGCTCAGGGAGAGATTTTACCTCTGTGTCCGCTTAGTTTTTAAGTGACAGTTGCCAGTGATGCAAATTCTTCCACATTTAGCAAAATTAAGAGCACAGAGCTGAAAACCACAATTACAAATGTGTAAAAAATGTCTTGAACCAATATTTTAGGTCCATCCCTTACTGTGGAGAACATAAATGTTGGTGCTTGCACTCACATCCAGAGGTTAAAATGTAGATTTTGCAGGCATTGTGCTGTGCATGTCAGTTTATAAAGGTTACTACCAGATCAGTCCTGTATGATTACAAAATGTATACACTGTGCCACCTTCACAGGCTATGTGACACATGAACCGGTATGCATAATTACAGCTATGCTTTTTACACTCATCGAGAAATGTAGCCACAGTTATAAAAGTGCAAAAATATCTATCTTAGATCGCAGATGCAAAGCAGGAGACAAACAGGAGAGACATTTTCGCTCTGCAGTAGCGTACAGATGAACTCACCACACACTACGGCAGTTGCCTGCGAGCTCACAATGTCCTCAACACATTTTCATTTGTTTTGCAGTTTTCCAGTAGGCTCATGCCTCAAAACTAGCATGAATGACCTCTTTTTAGCTGACATGAAACACAGAAGTGTCCTCCTCAGTCATGCTAGTTACCATTAATGGAGAAGCACTAAACTGCTGTTAACCAAATAATTAAACTGAGCTTGCAGTAGCTTATCAGCGATGTGGGTGTTCAATTTTTTTCTCACCAAATGTGATGAATTAAAGTAACTTAGAGTTGAATTATATCAGTGGAGTTCAGCTGAGGGGGCACAGTGACCTTTGTGCCAACACTGCTGTCATAGTTTGTGAACATTTGAAAACAGAGCATGACTGTGACTGCCTGTTTTTGTAAATAGCTTCTGTCTCTATTAATGTTTCAGAAAGTCCCTATATTTGAGGTATTTATCATGCTTGATTATTTTAAGAATAATAATAACATATGATTAAATGCATTAAGATGCATTTAATCATATGTTATTATTAATCTCTGGCTTTCTCCTACAGTGTGTCTTTTGTCCTGTCTCCCTCCCCTCACCCCCAACGAGTTGCGGAAAATGGCTGCCCCTCCGTGTTTCTTCCTGTTAAAAGGGAGTTTTGCCTTCCCACTTTCACCAAGTGCTTACTCATAGGGGGTCATCTCATTATTTGGGTTGCCTCTGTGTTATTGTAGGGTCTTTACAATATAAAGTGCCTTGAGATGACTTGATTGATGAAACGATGATTTGGCCCTATATAAATCAAGCTGAAGTGAACTTGATTGATTAGAGGCTCTTTACTATAGCAAAAATTACACCAAGCAAATAAGTGTCAAATTTTATTAACCAGAAAGATTGTAAAACTCAGACAAAATGCTGTTTTCAGGGAACTCATTAAAGGTAACAATAATTACAGTCCTGTGAAAAAGTATTTGCCCTCATTTTCATTTCTTAGTTTTTCTTCCCCCTTCTAAAATCATTAATTGTGATTTACCATATTTTTTATAAAAGCTGAGTTTAATTTCACTAGCCAGACCAAGGCCTGATTGCTGCCACACCTGTTGAATAAAAAAGTCACTTAAACAGAACCTGTCTGACAAAGTGAAGCCAGCTAAAAGATCTCAAAAAGCTACAAAAAGCACATTTCCCAAAAAACTTCCAAAACTTTTGGGAAAAACATTCAATGGACTGATGAGACAAAAGCTTTTTGGAAGGTTTGAGTCCTGTTATATCTGGAATAAGACTTACACAGCATTTCATACCAACATGGTGGTAGTGTGATGGTCTGGGGCTGCTTTGCTGCTTCAGGACAACTCGCTGTATTTGATGGAACCATGAATTCTGCTCTCTACCAAAAAATCCTGAAGGAGGATGTCCGACCATCAGTTCATGCTCAGAAGTTCAAACTCATTTGTGTTTTGCAGCAGAAAAATGAACTCCAAAACACACCAGCAGGTCCACCTCCGAATGACTCAACAAAAAAAAAAAGAAAAAATGTTTTAGAGTGGTCTAATCAAATTCAGGACTTAAATCAGATTGAGATGCTTTGGCATGGCCTTAAACAGGCCGCTCATGCTGGAAAACCCTCCAATGTGCCGGGTTGTGTCTAAAACAATACTGCAAAGAGTCAAAACTATTCCACAGTGATGTGAAAGACTCATTGCCAGTAACCACAAACACTTGATTGCAGCTTTTTGCTCCCAAGGGTAGCACAACCAGTTATTAGGTTTAGGGGGTAATTACACACACAGGGACAGGTAGGTATGAATAACTTTTTTTCTTTAAAAAATTAAATCGTCATTTAAAAACTACATTTTGTATTTACTTGGGTTATCATTGTCTAGCCTTAGAATTTGTTTGATGATCTGAAACATATAAGAATGACACATATGCAAAAAACTTTTTTAAAAATCCGGTCACAGTACGGTAAGCTAGCGACCGACTAGCAAAAGCTCCTAAGTGGTAGCGCTTTAGCTTACAAAGTACCTACTTTCATATTAGAAAAGGTCAAGAATGCCTTTCACGGGGGCTGTTGTTTCAAAAATTTAATAAAATCAATGAAAAGGATTTTGATTGTAAAGTAAGTCTTATTCCTCTGTCTTTGTTAGCTAAATAACAGATGACAGACCTAGCAACTGTGACAGGGCTCTGCAAATGCTAACTTTCTGTATAAATGAGCAACTTCCTCAGGTTGTGTATTTGAGGTTCAGAGATTATTAGAAAGCTTGGACATAAAGTCAGTTTCAGTCAGTTTTTGATCTTTCGAATGAATGAAAGATCTAATTAACTTTGAACCACAGCTCCTGCCAATGCGGAGGAGATGTCGGTACTAAAGCAAATTAGCCACAACTGGATAAATTCCAGCTGCTGGCGAATCATCGAGTAACATGATCAAAAGCTCCAGCGCAGGTAATTCCCACATTTGAATGGTTTTTAGAGCGTTGCCACCTGAAAAATATGTACTTCTTTGCTCTAAGTAATAATATTCTTTCTTAAAGTAATGACAGCTGGTTGAGGCTCGGTAATTACTGTCATGAGCGACGAAGAACATCAGCTAAACCCTTCAAATCAAAACGACTTCTACCTTGAAATGTCTCAGGCTCAAACATTATCAGCTCCTTTCTTTGTGGCTAATAATTATATGCACTTAGAATGAAAGTAGGAGCAGGAATGACAGATAATGGTGAGCCTGTTTGAATTTTCTCCTGATTTATTCCAAACCCAGCAGCCTCACTGGATGGGCTTACATGTCTCCGCTCTTAATTTCCCTTCGAGGCGTTCGCGGCTTCGGTGGATTAAGGCGGCACAGATCGGCATCCAGTTGGCTGAGTCTGTAATTAGGAGACATTCTATATTTCATAAATAAGGAGGAGAGGAAAAAAAAAGGGAAAATGTTTCTCACCATAAATCAGGAATATTCTGCCAAGTCTTCCCTAAAAAGTGACGCTCAGTCTGAAGTGTAATGAATTAGGACGTTTTCCCAGAGGCAAGCACGTTCAGCTTCTTGGACAAATGGAAAAGATAATGATGCTCTTCATCAGACGTGATGAAGTGCGCTGTCTGAGAGTGTCGCATTACTCGTAATTGGCGAGTGTATTTGCAAATGGGAGAGGCACAGTGTGCAGACTTTAATGTTCATTTGTCAGGTATTTATTTAGAAAACCAAAATGCTTAAGTGATTAATTGTCAACACTGTTATGGGTGTTATACTTGACATTTTTAGTCGCAGAGGAGCAAAGAATCAAGTGAATGTTAATTAGAAATGGATAAAATGTCATTAAATGTCATTTAATAATGATGCAGGGAGGACTGCTGGAATATTTATCTAATTTTTAATTAAACAAAATAAGAATAAGGATTTTCAGTATTTTTAATTGTTCTGTTTCTCTGCACCCTGCCAAGCACATTACTGAACATGATGCACATTTTAAACAGCACATAAGCGCACTTTAATGGTTTTTGCACAAACGTAATGACCTGTGAAATGCAAAGGGCACTTTAGGAAGGTGTAATAAAAATTCATGCCTCATTATCAGATGAATAAAATGTCACATTTCTACTCTCTGGAAGGGTAAACTGCAATATTTCTTCTCCTCTTGGCTTCCCAGGCCTCCAGCCGGGTGTTACGGAGGATGGCCTCCCTCCCATCCAGGGGCCAGTCTCCTGGCTGCGGCACCGCCGGCACAGTCTCACCTTCCCGCATCTCCCTGCGAACATCCCAAGGCAGCACGTACGACTCGCCCATCCTGTCTGAGCCCAAACCGCTGGCCGCTGTTTTCCCAGGCACTAGCATGCCGCCCTCCTGCCCGTCGCCGACATCCCCGACTGAAGGCACCCAGGGTAGAGGGGGTGGTGCAGGTGGAGTTGGAGGAGGAGTAGGACTAGGAGGAGGCGAAAGAGGAGGAGGAAGTGGAGGGCGTCTGGGGTCCACCCTTTCCTTGATCGAGGGGAGGGGTTCAACGGGGTCACCGCTACGCTCGGGGATGACGGCGGTGCCGCAGCACTACGGCTCCACCCTCCCCAGGCAGAGCCAGCCGCTGGCATACGGCGCTGATCCATACGGCCTGTACCAGAGGAGCGCTCTGCCCCGCCCAGACAGCCTCATAGGTCAGTGATACCCAGCTAATAACGGTCATGCTCATGGGTACCTAAGGAAATTAGGATGAGATTGTCAGGAGTGTTTCTAATGTGCCTCCACCTTAAAAACAGATTATTAGCCTTCCTAATGAGATTTAGATGCAGCAAGTTGTCACAGATTAGCTTTAAGACTGGAGACAGGAGGAAACGGCAACCCCAGCTGTGTCATTCGACTCTAAAGTTCAGTGATTAACATGTTTTATCCTGTTTGTTTCATCCACATAAAGGTCATAATGGTACAGAGGGTTATTTGGCTGCGGACAGCAGTCTCCACTCATTTCTCTGATTAAATCAGCTCATCAGCATCTGTTTTCTGAGCTGCCAGATGCGTCACATTGTCTCGTTTTCCTTCTTAGAGTGTACGTACCTCAAACTGCCAAAAAGCAACAAGATTTTCTATTTTCGAAGCTGTTTTAATCAGCGTATTTATGCTGACAGCAGTATATTTATAGTTATATATTAAAACATCACAACTGGTTTAAGGTAAGTCTGCGAGTTTGAGCTCTGGTTTGAGCTCCGTTCTTACATTTGTTTAAATTTTCCATTTCCTCCCTAAAATCAGAAATACAGCAAAAGTGCACATTGCATTTAACAGCTTTTTAAGGTTTCTGCCAGTGTAGTTTTATGTTTCTGCAAAAACTACAACTGTTATGTTAGCAGTTCTGGTTTTCGAATTAGCAGGAAATCCATGTATCTTATTAGCCTCCTGTAGCCATTAGCCGTTTTACAAAAATAACAGCTTGAAAAATCGTTAGAGAAGTTTTGAAAAAAGGAAATAACTTACTACTGTTTCAACTTTTCAGCTGCTACTTATCTACTTCTGTCCTCAGACTGCAGACTGAAGCCGGCCAAATCATTATTTGAAGACTTCTAAACAGCGTTAACCATGATTCAGTGCTTATTTGCTGATTTATTTATTTTTTTACTTTTTGGATGGTTTTGAAGTTTTTCTATTCTTTTCTATTCACAATCAGGACAATCAACATATTATAAAATGCAAAAAAATCAGACCGTATAATATTAAAAAACAAACACAACAGTGAGCCAAAAAAGAAAAAAAAACCCTATGATATATAAATGCATATAAAAAGTTAATATATATATATATATATATATATATATATATATAGAGAGAGAGAGAGAGAGAGAGAGAGAGAGAGAGAGAGGGAGAGAGATGGATAGATTTAAAAAGCATAATTGCTCCATTTGCAGTTAAGTCTGTGTGACTTAACAGAAAAACTGGGAAACAAAGGGATCTTTCATGCTTCAACAAATCCAATCCCAACTAAAAAAATGTGGTTTAAAAATAAAGCCAAATATTAAAAATCGTGATCTAGATCAAAGTCCTTCTTTGTTTCAGTTCTTAGAGGGAAACTAGGTCAAATAAGACATTACATTCGACGTAGTAAAACCATCACAACCAGTAAATGTTCATAAATAGCTTGATTCGCTTTCAGAGCTGCAGAGGCTGATAAAAATCTCAGGTGTGAAACAGTGTAAATGAACCTCTGGGATCACTGCAGCCTACATCCTTGGTGTTGCAGTCTGATATTGCATTGCAAACGTACTGAGTGAAAAGGTGCAGCTTCTCATTTCCTCCTCCATCTTTTGAGTCAGTAATGTAGCTGGCAGAGAGGTCAGTCTCTGGCCTGGAGGGCTGCTGGAGAAACGTTAAGTTTCCCATGAGAAAATGGCTGCACTGCAGCGGGAGGCAGTCTGATTGTGCGCTCTCCTCGCTGTAAATAAACAAAGCCACGCTCCACAGCCTCAACACCATTTCCTCTGTTGATTTAATAACCTTTCCTTGGTCTGGGGAAAGTTGACTGAGCAGCACTGATTTAATATTGTAGCACACAACATTTGTGCTCTCTGCAGATGTTTCCTGCATCTTTGCCAAGCGTCCAGAATCATTAATCGAAGCTGCGCGTTGAACAAAGTAAGTTTGAGGCAAAGTGCAAGCTCGGCAGGTGATTTTATCTCCTATCCAGGCTTGGAGAGCTCATTTCATGGTATGGTTTTTTTTTCCAGTCAAATTATCTTCCGGCACTGGCAGATAATGCTGCTGGGTTCGATAAAATTTTATTTGATGCACGCTAGTATGAAAAATAAGCAGTGCAATGTCATCGGGGGAGGATTTCACTTGTAGCAGGTAGATGTTCTAAACTCTTTTAATTTTAATCTTGTTGGTGGTTGTGATTGATGTGCAGCAGGTTAAAGGAAAACAAGCCAGAAACAGAGCTCAGCTTAAAAAACACACTGTGCACGATCGCAGGGCTTCCATTTTCTCTCTCATGTGCTGTTCAGTAAAGTGATGGCTGACTGAGGAAACCGCATTAGTATCAATTGGTCTGAATATGAAGCAGCAAGGGGTTGCAGTCCAGCAGGTTGACGGTGATTTATATTGCACGTAACACTCATAGAGGAGTGTTTGGCCAAAAGGCTGCTGGATGCTAAGAATCTTGACTTCTGCTTGTTATGGACTGTGATCTCACTACCAACAGTCTGCGCTTGCCCAGTGGGAGCATATCTAGCGGGGGTCATGTGCAAGAAAAACCTTGGAGAAGAGTCCATACCTGATTTAAATTTCGCCCATGTCAGTTTCAAGTTCACCTTCTCATGCACACCATTTTCAGGTCCACTGCTATTTTTAGATGTTTTGTTAGGTGTCCTGTTATATCGCCTTCTACTTGCGCCTGTCACATTTCGGCATCGTGGTTGAACAACAATTACTTACAGCTAAACCCAGACAAAACTGGTCTTGTTGGACCTCTCCTCAGCTTTCGATACAGTTAATCATACCATCCTGATAAACAGACTGAGAGATCTGGTTGGGATGTCTGGCTCTGTTCTAGAGTGGTTTTCGTTCTACTTATCGGATAGGAGTTTTAGTGTGTCTGCAAACCAGATTATGTCTGAATCTATAGAGCTATGTGGAGTTCCTCAGGGCTCCGTGCTGGGACCTATTTTCTTCTTAATTTACATTCTTCATTTAGACCAGATAATACGGCAGTTTCCTGATGTATCTTATCATCTTTTTGCTGACGACATTCAGCTATACTACGCATTTAAGCCTTGTGAAGTTCATAAGCTCTCCGCTCTGATTGACTGTTTAACAGACATTGAACAATGGCTGAACAACAATTACTTACAATTACTTACAGCTAAACCCAGACAAAACTGAAACTTTGATTATTGCACCAGACAGTGCAATGTCCCATATTAAACAGCGACTGGGTGATTTAGGTTCCTCCTTCCAAGCTGTTGCACCCAGACTGTGGAGTGCACTTCCTCTATTTCTACAGTGTCTGGACTCGGTGGAGACCTTTAAAAAGCAGCTAAAGACATTTTTATTTCAAAATGCTTTTAATTAGACCAGGGCTTTTATGATGTATTTATGACTGTACTATGTTTTGTTACCTTTATTGTGAAGCACTTTGTGACATATGTCTGTGAAAAGTGCTATATAAATAAACTTTTACTTACTTACTTACTTAAAGTCTTCATTAAAACATAAAAAAACGACGGCATCAGCTGACTTGGAACAAACAATCAAAAACTAGGAATCTCGGGGAGACGTGGAACAAGGAAAAGACATTACCATGTGGGAGGATGCGACAAAGGACAAGGGAATACAGAGACAGTAGATAAACACAGGGTGATTAGGGAAGTGGAGACACAGGTGAACTAAATCACAGGAGACAAGACAAAGGAAGCAAAACTAAAAGCAAAGCACCAGGAATACTGACTCTCAAAGTAAAACAGGAAGTGTGATAACGGGAATAGCAAACACACGAATTAACTAATAGTGCATTCCTGAGTAACTCGGACGTTGGAATTTCCGAGTTCCCATTGTGAAACGTGGAACGTCCCTTTAACTCAGATTTCCCACTCAGAAAGATGAAGCAGCCACAGCAGCCCCGAGTTAGCAATGCAAGAATATAAACAGAGGTAAAACTGAAACTTGTTTGAAAACCTGTAATGCCACTGTTGTGTACTTATGACACTCAATAAGCCATATGCTGAGCACTGACCGGGCTCTATTAATGAATGTGTTTTTTAAGTCCCCCCCAAAAAAAATAAAAAAAAAATATATATATATATGTATACATTATGCTCTGCTGCTAGTGATACCTGAATGGCTCTACCTTGCTAAGGAACCAAATCAAATCCTGTTTTTCCTCACTTTTTCTGGAACTCGCTAACTCCCGACATCTGAGTTCTGAGGTATCTGTAACGCAGCATAAACGCAGGAGCCTAGACACAAGAGGATTAAACAGTGAGGGAGGAATAAACTCTAAAGCAACCAAGAGCAAGTAGTAGGACCAAATACACCAAAGAATACATGAAGTAAATGTAAACCCTTTACAAACCACAACCCAAATAAATATTTCAAATAAACTAAACTAAACACTCCAAAAACCTCAGAACGTTGCTGTGGACGCTGGATATCCAAAGTTTGTCAAAACGCAGATAATTCAACTTGATTTTTGTTTTTGGGACGTGGTCGACGCTGCAGGGAGGCAAATGTGGCAAGTGGTCCAAGTGGCAACCGATGATTATGTTGGTATCTGCAAAAAAACTTCACAATGGCGCACACCACATTGTAGATATTTTACGTCAGACAACTCATAACATTACAGCCGAAGTCCACATCGACAGGGTAATCCCTGAGGATGATGTCAGAAGTACAGGCTCCTGGTATTGCTGCTCAGATGACCCTAACCCTTTAACTATTTCCCCCGTAAATGTCTACTAGAAGTAACCCTTGGTTCTCTTTTCTGAACTGTGCGGCTTCTGTGATATTTCAGGCCGACTTCCAGAACAAAACGACTGCGTATGCGTTAGAAGTTAGTGAGGGTGATCTCTGCCTATACAGCTTACCAGGGCTACCCTTGAAAAATCCTGGAATCTGTTCTAATCTTTATTGATTTATACTGAGGTATCAAAACTTGTCATTAAGGGTACAGGGGAGGCGCTCCAGATTAGCAGATCACAATAAATAAGACACCATATTTTAGATATGTGCAAATGCAAAAATATGAGAGCATATGTCTGGAAATTAATTGATTAATAAACAGTCATACTTTGTTCAGGAACTTGATAGCGGTTGTAAAATAGCTCATGTGAGTTCTTACAGGCCTGGAACAGGTTGCGGTTAAGGTTGTGAGCGTCTTTGATGAACCACTGGCTAGGCAGTGCATCAGTGCTCATACATCTTCTGGAAAAAAGGAAACTCACTTCCCATAATAGGCTCTGCCTCCCTCACCACTCTCGTTGAGATGATTTAAGATACTGTGGTTATAGACGAATGGACATGGTCACATGGTACTAAGGAGTCCAAAGTATGCCAATCCCCCACATCATTACATCACCAGCAGAACTGCTGATGTAAGGCAGGATGGATCCATGCTTCCAGGTTGTTTACTGAGCCCACCATCGTCTAATTTTGGTGACCGTGCAAGTTGTAACTTTACATTCTTCAAAGGAGTGTTACCTAACGTGGTCTTTGTGCCTCTGTAGCCCAAGGTTCGAGATGTTGTGCATTTAAAGATGCTCTTCTGCATACCTTGGTTATAATGAGTGGTTATTTGAGTTACTGTTGTCATCAGCATGAAGCAGTCTGGCCACTGTCCTCCGATCTCTGGCATCAACGAGGCATTTTCACCTAGAGAACTGCTGCTTACTGGATATTTTCTCTTTTTCAGACTATCCTATGTAAACCCTAGAGATGGTTGTGTGGGAAAATCCCAGTATGTCAGCAGTTTCTATAACACTCCGACTTACAACCGTTCAAAGTCACTTAGATCACCTTTCTGCTCAGTTTGAACTTCTGAGACTGGGATGTCTGCAAATCTGAACTTGTTAAATCTGGCCCTGGAAAGAAGCTGAAACTAAACTAAAACATTTCTAGATGGATCTCCAGCTGCTCTGATGTCTGGCAGCTCACCTTGTATTTATGTATTTTTAAGCAGTGAGTACTTTTCAGTGTAAGTACACACCACACAACCTTAAGTCACCGCAGCTCCGCTCCAGCTCGGTCTCGCCTAACGAGAGACTGGCGAACACACGGGCCTCCAGGTGAGTTCAGTCTGTCTAACGAGCTGCTAGGAGTGGATTTACAGCCAGTGCAGTCGGGATGCGTTTGCAAGTCATTCATGCGTGCCACTGTGATTATATTTATGAGATAATGATTTAAAATGGAGAACAGAAGCAGAAAACGGTAAACGCTTGGCCCATTTGCCTGATAAATAACGTGCTTGTGTTTAATATGTCATTTAGTCAGAACCTCTAAGTAAAAATAGATTAAAAGTGGTGAAATGTCAACACATTTAGTGCCGCTAAACATGTGTTTCAGCATTTTGGAAGAATTGAGGAATGAAATTAGTTCGACCACTCATCAAAATTAGCAGCTACTGTCATTCTACAGAGTTAACAACAATGCTAAGTGGATGATGATGATGAGAAGCTGACTGACTTTCCGTTGAGAGCCAACCTTTTGACTTTGTGCCACTCCGATTGGTTGAGGCAGCCGAGGCTGGCTGAGAAACTTGAGAAGGGATTATTTCTGTACTGCTGCCAGGCTGTTCAATGAGCCTGGCTTACAGCCGCCTTTGAGGCGTCTTTGGAGCACATTTCAAACCCAAAAGAAACTTGCACGCCGTGGCTTTGAACTGGACGTGTTTAACTCTGTCGCCGGGGCCGTGGTGACGTTGAAGGATGCGAGCTTTGTTCTCTGGAAACGTTAGGACGCAGCCGCTCCTTTCCTGTTAACTGGTTATCGACAGCTTCCTCCCTGCACGACGCTGTGAGGCCGATGGAGGATTTACTGTCAGAGAAGCGCTGCTGATGCTGCAGCAGCGACACAGATTTATGCATCGTCCTGCCCTCTGCCACTTTCCTAAGCCGCTCCCACTGACCCATATAGGGGAGTTTCTATCACAAAGCTCCATGGAGCATCAGCATGTGATTATCAGCTGACTGCACTGGAAGGCTTTATTGTGCTAGTCTTCATATGTTTTCTTCTGCACTGTTTTTGTGTGCATCAGCTCGAGCATATGTGTCAGTAATATGAATATGCATTTGTGCATCTTTTGTGTTGTGCTATTGTTGTGTTTGTGCATGTGTGAAAACAGGATGGAAGGATTTCTTGTGCGTTGTGTGTGTGGGTAGGAGGCAGAGTCAGTGAACTAAATAAAATGCCTTCTATTCTCTAGCTGACTGGTTTTCATCCTGCAGTGCTGCTAAGTGGCCTAATACGTCGCCTAAGTCCTTATTCCCGGTTATCCTGCAGATCCAGCGTAATCCCAGATTACACAAGAGAGATAAGCAATAGATGGATATACAAGATTAGGCTATTACTGATCAGTGAAACTCGTGGCTTAGGTACTGAAACCCGGTGTGCCTCCAAAACACGAATGCAACTGCAAGATGAGTTTTTTATTTTTGTGGAAATTATTTTTCAAATAACCGCTGTCGTTATTATGCTTCAGATTTTTATCTTTTGGTCATCCGAGATCTCTTTTTGATTGAAAACAGAAAAATAGATACAGGGAGGATCTGTTTTTATGTAACAAGGATTAAGATCCACACCGTCAGATTCAGCATAATTAGCTAGAAGTCATACATCTGAAAACAGCAGATGAGATAGTGCAGCTAGTTTAAAGCCATAAATGGATAATGTAAATGGGGAAATTGTTCAAGTAGATGCTAAATGTAGTAGAGTGGCTGCTATTGTAGAAATTTATAGTAACTTAAAAGTGTGGTTTAAAGTAGTGAATAAGGCATTTTAGTTAAAATTATTGGATAAATGGCTGAAATTGTGTTTAGAAGTAGCAGAAAATTTATGAAATTGCCTCAAATTATTGGATAGAGGATTTTTTTTTCTGTAGATGACTGTCTGAAATTGGTACTCGACGTAAAAGATTATTGTTTGAAACGGTAACTAAAAGTTGTGGACAGAAAGTTTCTGCTAAATGCATGTAAAGACAACAAAACACTAAATGTAAAGGTGTAGACTTTTGATTTAAAGATACTCCAATATTCCTTACCTCATATCATCTCATGACTCATTTTATTTATTCAAAATGTCTTCTGCATCATTTTTTGCGTTAGCGGTGCAGACTTCTCTCTTGCAACATCGTCACCATCTTCTCTGCTGCTCCTGGAAGTGAATGTATTTGTCCTATATTAGAGGAATGAGGGCATGGTGGTATGTTCAGAGTCAGTGGGATTCACGAACATACAGATGTGGTAAGAATAAAATACGCAGGTGTGCACGTTTAATGAATCTGATGGTAATTTTGGGTATGGATGTATTTTTTTGTGCAAGATAAGAACATTTCTGCTTAAATATTAGTGAATGAGGCCTAGCAGCAATTCTACAACAAAATGGCTAAAAAAAGAAAACTATCCATGAGCTGTTACTACATGACTTCAAGATGTGGCAGCTGAAGGAGGCTCTGCAAGCTACTGAATCAAGTTTCCACGGGACTGCAGACTTTAAAGGTTGTGGATTAGTGTGTGAAAGTGTGTCTCAGAGTGGTTAAATGGTTGGGATGTCTGAAAGTAGTGTGAGTAAATGACGGAAACCGCTGTAAGCCGCTGACACCAGTTTACTAGCTTAAACCTTAACGGGTAAAAAGATGAATTTGGATTCAGAGAAATTGTCAAATTATTCGCCAGATAAGTGGGTAGAGGATTGAATTATTCAAATTCTACTATAGGTTTTAGTTATAACAATACAAACCAGCCTTGACAGTGACAGTTTAGCTGTAACAAATTATACACGGGACACAGTCTTCTTTATATTATTAATAGTGTAGTAACCTCCAGTTTAGGGGCCACTGCAGTGCTCGATGTTTGATACAAGCCTTTGCGAGCCCCTTGAAACATAATTCTGTGTCATTCTAGCACATTTCATACATTTGTTAGCTCTAGCATCCTGTAACCTGAAGGTCACACTCTTTATGTGCCACTGAAGAGCCCTCGAGTACGACCCCGAGGTCCAGATTGAACAGGGCTTTTGTTATTTTCTTTCAGAACAGATACATTCAGCCGTGTGAGATCAGAGCGCCCATCTCTTTCACTGGAACATTTATGTAAATCGAGAGAGGCAAACTGCATAAGCAAATGGCTCCTCACAAGCTTTAAGTGCAAATTGTGTGCTTCAGCTGTTGGACTGATCTACCGAGGCTGCGCCCCTCGTGCCCTAAAGCCTCTTTATAATTGGAGCGCTCTTTGAACTGATCTGCTCTGAGATTGGAGGATGGAAAAACCCTCTGCTCTACTTGTTTGACTTGCTGATGTCTGAGCCTGCAGCACGGTCTGAATGACCAGAGTCTTCCTGCATTTTATAGGCGCAACAACAGTTTCTGGTGACTTAAAATACAGAGTATTGAATGGTATGGATTAGCGTGATCTCACAAGTTGATGACAAGCATGTGGCCCACATAATGAGGCGATTTTATGTGTGACCATGATAGGCTGGTGTCATGCAGCTCTGGGCTTTTTTTTTAATTTTTTTTTTTTTTTTATAGATATTAGACGTGTATTCTTGTACATTTTTAAGTATTTCTGTACACGCAGTACATGTAAAGTAGCTCAAGTGGCATGAGAACCTTTAGGTGTACCATCAGACAATAGTGCACTGTGGTCATAAAGGGATGAACATGGTCAGCAACAACACTCAGGTAGGCTGTGGTGATTAAACGATGCTCAGTTGGTACTAAGGGGCCCAAAGTATGCCAAGAAAATATCCCCCACACCGTTACACCACTAGCAGCCTGAACTGTTCATACAAGGCAAGATGCTTTCCTGCTATTTATACTAAATTGTGATGCTACCATCCAAATGTTGCAGCAGAAACTGAAAATCATCAGACCGGACAACATTTTTCCAATCTTCTACTATCCAGTTTTGGTGAGCCAGTGTGAATCCTCAGTTTCCGGTGCTCCATGTGGTCTTCTGGTGCTGTAGAAGATGCTCTTCTGCATACCTTGGTTGTAACGAGTGGTTATTTGGAGTACTGTTGCCTTCAGTATGAAGCAGTCTGGTCATTCTCTTCTGAGCTCTGACATCAACAAGGCATTTACCCCCAGTGAACTGCTTCTCACCAGATATTTTGCTTTTTCAGACCATTCTCTGTAAACTTTCGAGATGGTTGTGTGGTGGAAATCCCAGTTGGTCAGCAGTTACTAAAATGTTCAGACCAACCATCGTATCACATTCAAAGTTGCTTAACTCACCTTTATTCACCATACTGATACTCAGTTTGAACGTCAGCGGGTAGTCTTGACCATATTTGTATGCATAAATAAGTTTCCGCCATATGATTGGTAGATATTGGCATTAATGACCAGGTGTACCTAACCAAGTTGCCGGTAACACTATCAGGACGTCTCGTCATCCTCTGTGAGTGCAGTACGGAGGAGGCCACCTCAGTTTTTTCAGAGGCAAAATGCTTAAACAGGGTAAAGTCTCAAAAAACCTTTTTATGTGTACTGTGGTGTAAATAAAGTTTATTTAAAAGCTTAATCGTGTACCTGCAGGGCTCCACAGCTCATACGCCGGTCACAGCGGGCAAATCGATCCAGAGCTGAGGGCGGCATTGTCTCCAGACTGCCACATGACGCCTGTTTTCGACGAGCGCTCTTTCCACAGCCCCCTGTACCACAGCCCCACCCACGACCCACAGGGCTCCCTCTACAGGACAAACACAGGTACTGCACACCAACAGAAGTTACTTTGACTTAAAGTTGTTTACATTTTTGTTTATTAAGAAATATTTCTGTTACCTACTCGTGACAGTTGGTTATTTAAACAAGAATAACAGATTTTGTGTCCAAATAAATCACATTTATAGGTTTTATTGTGAATTGTCAATACTTTTCAGCACTAAATCTACCTGGAAAAAAAGGAACTAAATGCTAACCGCCCCCAAAAATCTGTATTATATCTAGCAGCAGTGCTGGTGGTGGTAGTGGGTTGTGGCAGCAGTCTTTTTGAAATGAGAGAGTTACTCAGACGTCCCAGTTTTTATTTTTTCTTGTCGGTTTCCCCAGGTTGAGAAGGGGCTCAGTTTCACATCTGCTTAGAAATTATTCCTCTAAAATCTGTGGCGGAAATCGTGGTTTACAGGCACAGGAACTGTTATTACTATCGCTCCCTGAGGTCAAACTTTAATTAGGCTGAAACCTTTCATGTACTCGGCAGCTTCTTAATTGAAGTCTTTGCCGAATGATTTAAGGCTGAAAGCTCTGTGGAGTTTGATAGTGGAGGATCTAAGGAGCCATTTTAGTTTTGTTTAGTCAAGATTTATACAGGTTTGGCCTGAGACTCATCTCCCTGCCTGTTGAAGCACTTAATGTAGAATATTACTTTCTCTTTTATGTGACCTCAGAGGCATTTTGATGATATAAACTGCCTCCAGAAACACATCCTTGATCGCAAACGAAAGAAAGCTCAGATTCAATTTCCTAATTTTCTTAGGAATGGGGACTCTCCCTCGGACCACAAGCCATTGCAGCACGCTGCCGTACCAAAGAAGCAGCTATGGGCTGAGCTCTGCAGCTGTATACGTCGACTCCTTCAGGGTTCCCGGCGAGCCCGTCTACTCCCACAGGCACTCTGGACTGGTGGACCAGATAGTCACCCGAACCCCGTCCATCGAGAGCATCCATAAGGACCCCAGGTACTCAAAGTCTTCAGGCACCCTCCGCCTTTTGGTACCAGTTCTTCTCAGTGCACTACAGTTTAATTAGCATGTATATTGGTGTATTAATCAGAGAGAGCTTGCCACAGTCTTTATTTTTGGGGGGGGGTTTAGGCTGTCTCTGTGTTGTCTGCAGGCCTCTGTTGGGGCCTCGCCATCTGCTGCAGGACTTCATTTTCATCTCTTGGCCGTAGATTTTTGTTTTTGGAGTCTGGCTGCATGTTTGAGCTTGCTGAATTAATTTAGCACCGTTTTTGCTGATGATGAACAAAATAAACACACAAACTTTTACACAGTAATATAGGTGGTCATAGAGTGGGAATGCGTGGCACAGTCTCAATATATTCAAATTCTGTTACTTGAAAAAGACAGTTAATTTTATAAAATGCTAAAGCCCATAGGAGACATTTGAAACCTTATCCACATTTTGCAAAGCCCTCACTATATGTGGGAATGTTTTTAGCAGCATCTAATGCTCCGCTCAGTCGTCCTGGTTTGTTTGCTTATTTGCTGATTCACCTGTTAAATATCAGGCAATCAAAAGGATAAATCCTCTGAAAATAGAACAGAATAGTCTAAAGGACGACCCCCAAAAACCATCAGAAGTGTTATTGTGAATCCATGATGCTACAAAACAACACAAATAAACAAAAAATGGCTGAGCGTAGAAAGTGAGCCACCCCTGTGGAGACTTTTCTCTCTGTTTCCCATCAGGGAGTTTGCTTGGCGTGACCCCGAGCTGCCCGAGGTCATCCACATGCTGCAGCATCACTTCCCCTCTGTCCAAGCCAACGCCGCCGCTTACCTGCAGCACCTGTGCTACGGAGACAACAGAGTCAAGGTGGAGGTAAGGTGATGATACACGCTGGGCAGCTGTCTGGGTAAAAATAACCTGACAAACGTCACAGATATGACTCAGTCGCTGCTGCCGTGTCTAAAGGGTTCAAAAACAGCTGTGCTGAGACCTAATTAATGTTTATCCTGTCCAGAAAACATCAGGAAGAACCCATTAAGAGTTCCAGTCAGGGACAGGACAAGCTTTTTAAACAGGATTAAAGGGATTTTATTGTATACGGTGCAGAAAGAATTATAATCTTAATCCGTTGAAATACTAGCAAGTCTAATCACCAGTTAATTTTAAAACATCAGTTTAGTAGAGTAAATGCTGGTTCCAGTTTGCAAACATGAACACTGATGCTTTTCTCTGCACGAATCAGTGATCCACACATTTTATGCTGCACACCGAGGTCATTAAAGTTAGCAAAACAGAACACTCTAAAACTAAAACAACTAAAATAAAACTGAGTTGTAGTCTTCCCCAAATGTCCCAGCAGAACGAGCACAAGGAGGCATTTTCGCATGTTTAGTAAGACTTACATTCCCATATATATGAGAGACAGGCAGCTGTCTCAAAAAGTGTTTGGATTATCCAGAGTGCAGTTTTTGAGGAGAGAGTTAGGGGAGATGCATCTATAGGACAAACAGTCAAATCAGAAAATGACTTTCCGCGGTCATCATCCCTTGACAGCAGAGGTGAGGGGAGGGGAATAAATCTTCCAGCTGTGTATGAAAAAGTTAGCTGTTGACATCTGTTCAAAATCCTGCAGTTATGAAGTGCACAGTTTGCTTTCTTTGCAAGTAATGGTGCAGCTGCTGTGAAGGACTGATAGAGAGGAACAGACACTCTCTTGAGTGGAAGAGTGAAAGGCTCCTGGCTAACCTGACAGCCCTTCTCAGCATCATTCAGTTAGAACCTCTTCTCCACGATGCTGTGAAATGTGTTAGTCGTGTCATTTTCACATATTTATAGACTGTCATCCAAATGTCTGCTGCTGATCTCAGTAATGTAAAAGAGTCGCCTCCTTTCCTGTGCAGAGAAATACAGATGTGGGTAAAAAGCAGCATAATAATAAATAATAATAAATAAACAGGCTTCAGAGGATAGGATAGATGCATTCTGGTTCATGAGACACTCCCCAAAACAGGAATGGTTTTTCCCTCCTCATCTTTTCTGTTTTGTTTTTGTTTGTTTGTTTGTGAGGTTTTTTTTCACTAGTTTTGCATTCGCCAGAGTCGGTGTCACTACTGGTAGCATGAGGTGATACCTGGACCCTACAAAGGTTGCACAGGTAGGCCGACATCCTGGAGGAGTCCTGGCATTGCCAGATTTGCTGTGTCTTCCAGCACAGTCTCAAGAGCATGGAGGAGGTTCCAGGAGACGGGTAGTTACTCTATGAGAGTGGGACAAGGCCCTTAACCCATCAGCAGGACCAGTATCTGCTCCTTTGTGCAAGGAGGAACAGGATGAGCACTGCCAGAGATACAAAATGACCTCCAGCAGACCACTGGTGTGAATGTTTCTGATGAAACGATCAGAAACAGACTTCATGAGGGTGGCCTGAAGGCCCGACATCCTCTTATGTCCAACCCTGTGCTCTCTGCTCGGTACCGTAGAGCCCGATTGGCATTTACTATAGAATGCCAGAGTTGGTAGGTCCACTGCTGGTGACCTGTGCTTTTCACAGATGAGAGCAAGTTCACACGGAGCACATGTGACAGATGTGAAAGGGTCTGGAGAACCTGTGAAGAACGTTATGCTGCCTGTAACATCGTTCAGCATGACAGGTTTGGTGGTGGGTCAGTGATGGTCTGGGGAGGCACATCCATGGAGGGACGCACAGACTTCTACAGACTAGGCAACGGCACCCTGACTGCCATTAGGTATCGGGATGAAGTCCTTAGACCGACTGTCAGACCATATGCTGGTGCAGTGGGTTCTGAGTTCCTCCTGGTGCACGACAAAGCCCGGCCTCATACGGCATAAGGCTTTGCAGGCAGTTCCTGTAGGACGAAGAAATTGGCCGTTACACTCACCTGACCTAAATCCAAAAGAACACCTCTTATTTTTTGGTCCATCCAGTCCCCTAAGACTGCCAGAAGGTCAGTGGTGCCCTGCTTCCAGGTCTGGGAGGAGATCCCCCAGGACACCATCAGTATTGTCAGGCATGCATACAAACTACTGAGTACCATCTTGAGCTGGTGCCACGAAATTTCATCAAAGATAGAGTACCCCGCCACATCATTTTTTCACTTTGATTTTCGAGGTATCTTTAAATTCACCCCTTTCCCATCAAACGATGAGGCACCCTTTCGCTCCTGACACATTACCCAGTCCATATCAGTATAGGTATCCAGCATGATTTTTTTCCCATTCAGATCTGATGTGCTTTTTAAAGCGTTCATTTATTTATTTTTTTTGAGCGGTGTGTGTATATATACAGAGAAATGAGCATCAGATGTAAGATGACGTCATCTCCCACAGGAGACAGTCATCCTTGATCAGGCAATTAGACATCAACACAAATCGAGACAGATCTTTAAATAAATAAATAACAATAAATAAGAAATAAACATGAAAAATAAGCAAATTAAAATGTTTTGATATTTTTGGTCTTTTTTGATGCTTCAAATATTTTTAGATTTCTCTTAGTGTGAACCATCTGAGTACACCTTCAGTGGCTCTTTTTCGCTGACTCCCGTTCCTCCTTTTGTATCCCTGCGTCGCCTCTGAGTGTATTCTCAGCTTACAGGAATCAAAATCTTGTTTTATTTCTTCCCCTGGTTTTTTTTTTTTTTTTTGATTTTTTTTTCCAATTTTGGGG
>VVHJ01045904.1:0-24363 GCA_015107715.1 Tylochromis polylepis
GCCCAGTACTTTTTTCCCTTTACATGATCCCATTAGGCTCTATTTTCAGAAAATATGGAATCTCATTTCACTGTTATGCCGATGATTCTCAGATCTACTTTCCTCTGAAAAAGAACTCTACAGACTACAGACAAGGTTTTGCTTGACTGCCTCGATCACATTAAATCATGGTTTGCATTAAATTTTTTGAATGTAAATGATCAAAAAACTGAGATTGTATTATTTGGACCTTCTGACCCTTGTTTTTCTCTTGAGGGTGACCTTGGCCCTCTGGAAAAGTCCAGAACTCCCGTTGCAAAAAATCTGGGGGTGTTCTTTGATGGCAGTTTTTCATTTGAGAAACAAATAAATTCTGTTGTAAAAGCCAGCTTCTTCCAGCTCAGGGCCCTTGCAAAAACTAAGAACATTTTGTCATCTCCTGACTTCAAGAAAGTGATTCATGCATTCACTTCATCCAGGCTTGACTACTGTAATAGTCTTTATTTTGGTGTCAGCCAGGTTCTGCTCTCTCGTCTTCAGCTTGTTCAGAATGCTGCAGCCCGGGTCTTGACAGGCACATGACCATATTTCCCATTTTGGCTCGTTTACACTGGCTTCCAGTACGTTATAGAATTGATTTTAAGATTTTATTGCTTGTTTTTAAGTCTCTAAATGGATTAGCTCCTTTGTACCTCTCTGATCTTTTAATTAAAAATACTCCAATTAGAACTCTCAGGTCAGCCGATAAGTTGCTTCTGATTGTCCCTGGAAGCAGGCTAAAACACAGAGGAGACCGGGCCTTTGCGATTGCTGCGCCCAAACTTTGAAACAGTCTGCTGCTTCAAATTAGGATCTTTCCAACACTCGACATTTTTAAAACCCGTCTGAAAACTCCTCTTTACTCACTAGCTTTTAATTGTGACTGAGTTTTTTGTTTTGTTTTTTGTATTTTTTTTTACTATGTACAGCACTTTGGTCAACCGGTGTTGTTTTTAGATGTGCTTATAAATAAATTGATTGATTGACTATAAGAAAACAGGACAGTCGATAAATCATCTTTTGAGATGTGGTGTGGAAATGGATTTTATGAATACCATGGACGGCAGGAGGACCAACAGATCAGTCTTGGATGAAATCAAGCCGACAACGTCACTGGAAGTACAAAAGTCGAAGCTACTACTCACCTACTTTGATTGTCATAAAGCAGATAAAGACGTCCTTGTTTTGTTGTTTGTATCATTATACTGTTTTCGTTCAAAAACCAAAAAAGGTCGTCGACAAAATGAACTCTGATGGGAAGAACTTCAGGAACAAGGCACAGAGGATAGGATCAGTCGTCATATAGGATGTTTATTTATGAAGCTGCTATGGTTCAGGAACGAACTGATGGCCTTAACTTTGTAAAAACTAAAGAAAACATAAAACACTCTTGAGCTGAATAAGGACCCTGAGTGTGATTTAACAAACAGTGCTGACATAAAAGGGTGCTATCCTGTCATTTCACCCTTCAAGGTCTTTGCCTTTCCACTTAAATATGGCTGAACACTGGTTAGTGGACAGAAAATATGACATCACCCTTTTAAAAAATGGAAGAAAAACTTAAAATCACACACAATCTTCTATGCCTAAATCTCTAAACGGCTTTAAAAAAGAAAAATATTATCGAACATCCCCACAACTGATCCGATGTGCGCTATGTTTCTGTGTTTAGCTCTACCAAGGACCACAGACCGACATGGAGGTCTGCACCCACCATCCTGGAGCACCCATCTTCCATGAGGGGTAAGGACAAAAACTTTACCCTGCCACTTGTTTACTGGAGATTATTTTTTTCTGTTTTTACAAAAATGAGCCTAATCCGCTATAACAAAACCGTAATTCCATTCTTTATTTGCATAGCTTGTATCAAAAACAACAATTAGCTGACTTCTACAAAGGAGGGATGTAAACAAAACAAAACTGAAGGCCGTGCATGCAAAGCAAGAAACATAAAAGTGTCGAGATAAGAGAGTTAATTAAAGATTGGTAATTAAAGCAAATCTGCAACATTACAAACAGACTTTAGGAGTAAATAAACTGCAAGCGCTGCTTTTAAATCACATTAAGTGTAACGCTGGGCTTCCTACTGCTGGGCAGCTTTTCTAACAAAACCTGAATTAGTCTCATTTCATGGGGATCACGGAGGGTTGTTGTTGCCAGGATGACACAGCTTGTTTCTTACAAACTGTGACCACTTTTTTCGTATTTTCATTTTTTTTTTGTTTAGGTACAAGTACTGGAGCTGCTGCTGCATCAAGACAACAGACTTCAACGCCTTCCTGGACCAGAAGGGCTGCACCACGGGGAAACACCGCTGGTTCCCAAAGCAGGTACATGCACCACCTGGAGAATGTACTAGAGAAATGGCAGGTGGGACACCGGGGATCGGATCAAAGTTTGCAGAGAAAAAAGGAAAACAGATCTCAAGGGCTGACAACAATGTCAAAAAAAGCTTTAAAGTGACCTATTTTTGCGTGCACGGTTCACTTGTTTTCCTTTTGATCACTAAAAAAAACAAAGACTTGAGTGGGAAGAATTATCTGTGATAGCAGACAAAAAACAAGTCAAACAAATCATGTTTACCACAAATTCAAATGGCCTTGAACAGAGCTAAAGCAATCCAAATACTCAAACCAGGACCGGAAATAGAGGTTTCTCTCTTTCACTGGATTGTTTTGATCTAGATTTTATGATTTATCAGCCTTCAAGTCACTCCTCAGTCACACAGCAGTGCAGTACAGTCTGGCTGTGCAGCTCACCGGTGAGTGTGTGTGTGGGTTCACGTGTGTGTTTGCAGGACAAGAAGAAGGTGGCGTGTCGCTATGACTGGCATCAGACTGGCAACAGCGTGGTCGTGACCATTTACGCCAAGAATGCAAACCCGGAGTTTTCCAGCATAGAGGCCAACCAGACGGTGGTGAGTGTAACGAAACAGACAATGTACAGCGTGTATGGTTGGATCTAGTATGACTTTGCAATGAGACAACCTCATTAATAAGCGGCTTATTCTAATAACTAGTGGTTTTATTAACTGTTAACAAATCAGGATTCAGCACAGGAACAGCTGTTAATGAGATTTAGCTCAACTTCCTGTTGAGTTGCAAGAATTAGTCATTTATTACAATCCTGCAACCCTTTCTCAGATTGTAATGATTTTTAAAAGGGTCTATGATGCACACGTAGCTGATATTTTAACCACAACACGACGGCAACATGTATGTTGTGTATTAGAGAGTGACTGCATTTATGTAACAGGAGGTTTTACTAAATTACTTTTGTACAAGAGTTTAAGCTCGTCAGGGCTTTGACTTCTGTAGGTCAAAGAGATGCGTCATAGAAGAGTTGTACTCATTAACACTGACTCACATTCACTGCAAACTGTCACCAATCCGTCTGCGCAGCCACCCTCAGCATCACCATGACAAGTCGGTTGCTGCAACTTCTTGCAGTCCTTCATTGTTAGCAAAAAAAAAAATTGATTGGTCGCGGCATGCTGCACAGTCATTACTCACTGGTGCTACTTCTTTCGAGTGAAGCGGACTCTGCCTGCAGGATGGCGGCCCTCGACTCTGTGACCTCCATAAACACGTTTCTGGTGACTTTATGAGCTCGATCGCTAGTTTTAGGTCATACTGAGCATACATGAAGTTAACGTTGTTAACAATAAATAAAAAAACAAAAAGACTAGCAGCACCGTAGCAACCAGAGAGCATCGAAAGTCAATGAAGCTCAGTGACATGTAGCAATGTAGGGTGAAATAACCATTACCAATGCAAAGGGTACCCAGTTAAACTTCCCTCACCTCTGAGGCGGGAGACCAAAGCGACTACGAAGGGGTGCCCGGGAGGAGAGGGTTGTAAATACAGATCCTTAAATGTGCACTTTTGACTGACTGTGAGCAAAACGGCTATGTCAGGTAACTGAACTGTTAGATGTGGACAGGGTTGTACCCTACCTTTGATTACGGAAGTTGAAGCCATCTAAAAGGACAGACAAGCCAAGCTTCTTCAAGCTTTTTGCTAATTTATATTTTTGCTAAGTTATATTTTTAACTTTAGTTCCAGTACTAATAATCACGGTCTAACTCAAGATTTTTTTCCATTAACAGATTTATACATTTACCCATTTATGCAATAAGACCTACACCGTTTCTCTGTCTTCTGTCCTCTCTTTAGCTCTCATGTCAAATCCAGTTTGAGAACAATAAAATTTTCAAGAGAGAGTTCCACCTCTGGGGGGTAAGTATCTGCTGTCTCTTGGGAATTACCTTTCCCACTTACACTTGGTACATTTGAGCTCATGTTCAAAGATCAGTGAATGAACTGAGGTTTGAGGAAGGTGGGCACACAAAAGGCTCGACTCTTGTTTGGCAGGTTTTGCTGGCTGTGGTTGGAAAAAAGTATTTGGGAGAGAAAGAGGTAGATAAACTACGCTAGACAGGTCTTTCCTCAGCAGTGGAGTGCTGTGAGCACCTAAAGATAATCAGAAGTTCAGAAATAAGTAATTCAGTTGCAACTAGATTTTCTTAAAAATATAATCGTGAACATAATTTTTATTAGTTCACACATTTGTGATGAACACATTTAAACTAGATTGTGCTTGAATGTCGTCCATCCAAAGTTTGAATTTCTCTTACCTGTAGGTGATCAATGTGAAGCACAGCTCGGTCAGTATGGTCCCATCTAAACTGGAGATTAGCCTCCGAAAGGCCGACCAAGTAGCTTGGGGCAAACTGGAGGACCCGAACTACAAACCTGAGCCCGAGCCCGTAGATGACCCGTTCATCGAATCCAACGAGTCATACCAGCCCAACTGGGACATCGACGATGACGACATCAGCGACTCGGATGAGGAGTGGGCCTATGACAGGCCCAAGAATAAACAGGCCGAGCAGGTTGACGAAAATCAGAAGAAGAACGAGGAGGAGGAGATGCAGAACTTAAAGAGGAAGGAGGTGGAGGAGGAGATGAAGAGGGCAATGGAGGAGCGGATGAAGGCAGAGGAGGAGAGGAAGAAGCTAGAAGAGCAGAGGAGGCAGGAGGAAGAGGAAGGATATGAAGACATGCCAGATCTAGAGTGAGAAGCTGCAGATTTCTTTGTGGTTTAGAAAAGGAAAATAAAACGAGATTTTTATAACATAGGACATATTTATTTCTGAAATAATTATTATTAACTACAAACCCCAATGAGACGTGTTTAAATGACCACGATGGCGAATATGATGTAAAGACAAAACTGTACCTTCAATAGAAGAAATAAAGTTTTCTATGTCAATTTCTACTTCTAGATTTGTGTTGGGGGGGTGTTTTTTCTTTTTGTATGTGTACTGACTGGTAGCATTTTACCACTGTTAGCTAAATTCATTACAGATAAATAGCTGGATCAATGTTATAACGACTTGATATCCATCACAAGTCCCCTGGGCTTTAAGCAGAAAGATTAATGATTTTTTTAAAAGCCTGTAATGAATCATTAGCTTATCCACTGGTGCTGTAAATAAAACAGTTTAGGTCAGACTAGCCTTTAGTTTATGAGTCATGCTGAAATTGTATTTCCACACTTTGTTTTCATTATTATAAGCCTATTGTACATCTGTGAGAGCAGCCTACACAGTATTACTCACTGACCGGCTTTACTACAGCCAAACAAAGAACACACAGCATGTGGGCTAATTGTTTAGAGCAAGCGTGGCTAGTAAACAATAAGAGAAAATATCAGCTGCAGTTTTCTGAGTGAAAATGCCTTGTTGATGCCAGAGTTTGTCAGAGAATAGCCAGACTGCTCAAATAACCACTGGTCAAAACTGTGGAGGAGCATCTCTGAACACCCATGTCTTGAAGCAGATGGGCTACAGCAGCAGAAGACCACACCAGGTGTCACTTCTGTCACCTAAGAGCAGGAAACGGACTACAATTCACTCCGGCTCAATAAAATTGGACAGTATAAGAAAAACATTGCCTCATCTGATGAGTCCCCAGTTTTAATGCAACAAGAAAGCATCCTGGCTTGTATCAGTCTGCTGGTGGTGTTGGTGTACTATTAGAGGATATTATCTAAACACCACGGTCTTACCTGTGTGTCTTGTTGTTGACCATGTCGATCCCTTCATGACCACAACTTCTGATGGCTTGTTCCAGCAGGGTAACACATCATGTCACAAAGCTCACATCATCTCAAACTGGTTTCTCGAACATGACAATGAGTTCACTGTTCACTTGAATTGAGATCTGGCCTCCACAGATCCAGATCTCAATCCAACAGAGCAGCTTGAGGATGTGGTAGAACGAGAGATTCACATCACAGATGTGCAGTGCATGTGGATGCCATCATGGACCGAATGTTTCCAGCACCTTGTTGAATCTACCAAAAGAAAAATTAAAGTAGCAATGGCAAAAGGGGTTCCAACCTGGTGCTATCAAGGTACCAACACCTCAATTAACTCCATCCTTTGTGCCACAGACCCATGTTGTTGTAAAACAAAAAACAATTTTTATAGATCGTGTCTGTTTCTTCCCCACAGGAATTAAGAAACTGCCACAAACTAAAAGAAAATTTTAACTATGCACAGACATCAAAGTGATGTATCAAGTGTAAAAATATACATGCAGAGAGAAAAATCAAAGCAATCCTATGACACAGTACCTGATTTAAGTTATTTAAGTCTTTACCTTTAGTTGTGACCTACTTTGATTAAAGCACACTGAGGCCTCGACTCTTCTCTCCACCTGGAATACAAACACTTGTGAAGGCACAAGAGCAACAAAAATCATACAGCTACTAAATAAAATAAAGCAACACACAAGATTCACACTTCAATAATTCATTTAATCTCCAGAGGGTTGCACTGACTTTGTCTTTGTTACAAACTGCACACGATAACACAATAAAACACCTCGCAACATACAAGGTCGTGCAACATCTAGTCTGGCTTCCAGCACTGTCTCAATATATAGGCTGTTCAGAATCAGGGGTGCGTTCACAAATGTCATCTATGGAATACTGTTGCACAAACATGGCAGAGTGTTTGTAATCTGTGGATTCATTTCAGTTCCTCTGCTAGCATTTTTCTTTTCAGCTTCACGTAACTCCTTGGGAAGAGTTTCAGTTTGTGACATTTGAAAAAAAAAATTAAAAAACAAACGCTATAAAAGAAAAAAAAAAACCTAGGAGATATTTAATTAAAAGAGCAATAAATAAGCAATTACTTGTCCCAAAATGGCTTCCATATATTGTGTTCCCCAACATCTTTGCGTAATTTTCAGCACAACACAAACCAAATCAAAAATTATACACACAAATTTCACCCCCCCCAAAAAAAAAGGCTCAACACAAGCTGAACAACATTATTGTGTTAGTAGTCTGTAAATAACACTGGATAATATTTTAAATAACTTTGGTTTGAAGTTAGAGTAAATTTTGTATTACTTTTTTCTTCTTTGGGATAGTGTACCAATTGGGGTAAAAATGTTTAAATGACATCGCTGTGATGGTAAAAAGACACAATCATGTATAACAACATTGGTGTCAAATGATAGGTGTCGACCTGCTGTTGGAGTAATTGTACAGTCACGAATGTAATAAACATTTGTGTATACATCTCCATATATTAATCATTTTTTTATGATTGGTTACATATATCACACTTTATTGAAACACTTATGTCCGTATACATTTTTCATAAATAAAAAGATTTCGTTCTTCAATTAAAAAAAAAACCTGTAAACACGTGAAATCTTAGCGTACACACACACACACGTACACGTGATTACCGCCCCCAATCAAGTTAACCTCTTGATAAAGTGCAAGGCAAGATACAGTAAACTTTGAAATAGATGACATACAACAACTCCTGCATCTCAAGTGCACGTAAGCGCCATCGCTCAATCATGCGCACCTTATTGTATGTCTCATAACCCACAAAAGTACAAACTTGGCACAACACCACAAAAGCCTCTAAGGTGTAGAGCGTAAACTGGCACACTATGGATACAGTAGCACAATTCTACATCTACAACGCCTCACAGTTATTCTGTCTGGTTAAGGATCAGTTTGATAAATGTGGAAAATAACGTCCGAACTCAACAACCAAGCACTTCTGTGTAAATGAAGCCAAGCTGATGCACAAACAACTTTATTTTAACAGACCTGAGTCAAAGTGAGATTGTGAATGTACATTTTTGTCCCTTTTTCTAGTTTTCAAAGCAGTTTAGTTATAAATTAAGATTATGTAGGTTGCATATGAAAAAACATCTAACAACCACTGCATCATATTGCTAGCTTGAAAAGCTAGTATTAGCTAGAACTAGCTAGTATTTCATTTTATTTTAATTTTCTTACTTCCTTCTTACATTCTGACAATCAAACATTTGGCAGTAACTATGTCTCATGGTATAGTTTAGCCCAATAAATGTGAAAATTTTTTTGAGTGTAAAGAAAAAAAGTATAGCCAACTTGTACTGTAATATTAAGCTAGTATTAGCTAAACTTACATTAAAACTTAGCTAAAGGTTAGCTAGTGAATGTTCTTTATTACATTCTGGTAATAAAAATTGTTAAAGTAATACACTGACATTTTATGAAATTCCCTTTTTTGCTAGGTTAGAGAGATGTTTTATTTATTTACAAATTTAGCTTCGCTTCTGAAAAAAGTTGTAAAAAGGAAATGAAAGAGTCAAATCCTGCCAAAAGTTGGATTTGATTACTAAACAAAGAACATGTTGTTTGAGTAGCAATTATCTGATCCACTGCTGCTGTCTCTTGTAGGGATGTACAGGACTAGTTGGTTTGAATGTCACTGCAATTGCTGGTTGCGCAGAAATATTTGTGGGTTGAAATGATTACAGGATTTTTTTATGCAGTAAGTGATATGAGTATTTGGTGATTTAAAAATCTGATATTCCAACATATTTGACCAATTTCTTTTCAGACAAACAAAATATAAACAGATTTCCCCAACATATTCATTATTATTGTTTTTGTTTTTTTAAATTAATTCATTTATGCACATTTTTGGCATTGCTGGATCGTGCATTTCACTTTTAGGCTAGTAGAAAAAACAAAACGACACAAACAACAAAAAAACCAAACAAACAAACAAAAAAAGAAATAAAGAAAAAACAGTAAATGAGTTAATTTTATAAATTTCTGGAGTATTGTAAGGGAACAATTTTCAATTTCAGGGATTTCGAAACAGCAGAACAACAATTTAGGTACTCACTTTGGCACTAGCTAGATAAAATAATATACTATTGATATATACTGGCTTTGAGAAAATTTACAATATGCAGGGTGTAAGTATGTATGTGTTTTTTCTTTTTTGTTGTTTTTTGCTAAACTACCTCCTGCTTTGCAGTTAAAGTCCAACCAGTCTGGTTTACAACAAAAGTAACATTCACAAATGTTGCTGGTCTAAACAAACACGTAAAAAAAATTAAATTTAAATATATAAAAAAAAAATTCACTTTCATGAGGCAATATCCACTGTGAGGCGAAGGAATGCATGCGGGGACACACAGAACAATAGTAATTGGCTTTGATTATATGCACGGTGGCCAAAGAGTTTGTCAAAGGGGGAAGCAGCAAAGCCAGAACAGCTTCACAGGTTACCATTGGGAAAATAAGATATACAAAAAAATAGATATACATTTTGTAATGTTATAATAATAATAATAATAATAATAATAGCTTTTAACCACAACAAGGCAAAGTCTAATATCCACTAACTCTTATATTACATATACAATCATGAATATGGCAAAGTATTAGTAATATACTGAGTAGCTGTAATGTTTTGTTTGTGTGCATCCTTGATGCTTCCTCCTTCTGTACCAGACATTACCAAAAATATCTGCTCTTATTGAGTCACTTCATCTGGTACTGTGCCTCATAGTGGTTCACAGAACAACTGAAAAACTGCACAGTGAAATATTTAACTCCCACATAAGCCACATTTTAGACCTCGATAATAACCGAGTGAGCGTACTTTAAAAATCCCAATCGGATCTTTTCACAGGGCTGAATGCCAGATGAAATGACTCCCAGTAAAGTTTTTTTTTTTTTTTTTTTGCAGCATGGCTGCATAGCCTTGGACCACACAAGCCGCACAACAGCCTATTAAGAACCACTTTAGAACCACAACAATAGAACCTCTGTAAAATAATATACGATTCATCATTTAACATTATTATTATTCACAGGTTAGTACAAGTCCACACAAGTACATTCCTCAGTATATATATATATTTTTTGCAACATATAAGAGATTCTCCAGTTGAGTAGACGGTAAGATCGAGATGTTTCAGTTTGTTCATTTTGTTGATTTGTTGCGTTGGAGTTCTCATAGCAGTAGCGTCACGGAATAAATACTCAGTCTTAAACAAGGTCAAAAGGTGATTCAAGAAGTTCAGAAATAAAACAAAGTTAAAAGATTGTAACAACTTATGATCGTACATATAAAACAATATGGCTGAACTCAACATGCAAGGAGAGCACCACGTCAACACATTTCTTGGTCACGAAAAAAAAAAAAAACGTAAGCGAGGAAGGACGTTGTTGCTCCACGCCTGCCTTGATTTCAGTTTGATTCGGTGTTGGCCACATTTACTGAACCAGAAGCAGAGCGCCAGTGGTAATGCAATGCAAAGCCAGGGCCCTTTGAAAAAATAAAAAATTCAACAGAAACAGGGAGGAAAAATACCCCCCCTCCCGCCCGCCCAATGTAAAAAATAAAAAAAGCGGATCACTATACTGGGAGGAAACACCTCTGTCAAGCCACTGGGCATTGTGGTTAGAGGTAAGGGCATGAGGAGTGCTCCTCACACCTGGTTTTCAGGGTAACAGGGTCGGTAATAAAGCACCTCGTGCAGGACTTCAGTTGCCTGAAGAATCTGCCTCAGTGGTCCCGCCTTTGATATCCCAGGTTCCTGTGAATGAGACAGAAAACAATAAAAACCTGTCCCTGCTTAGAAAGACAAATAATTCGGTGTTATCAAAATAAAAGCAGGCTGAAACTGACTAAAGCCTCTTCTTTTAGTTCTTGGCGTAAATTGCCATTAAGGACAACAAGACCTTGAACAATGACAGCATCCTCCGCCTCTCTTTTTGGTGCTCACTGATGTGTAATTGAAGAAAAATGCTAGCTGCTGTTTGTTTTGCAAACTTGATCCATTGTGGTCTGGTTCCAGTTTCGCACAGAGTTTGATTATGTGCTTAAAATCAATTAAATGGTTTGCCCAGCAGGAGTAACCACTGCAAACAAACAAACAAACAAAAGAAAAACTCTAAATGGCATGACTGACTCAGTATAGCTGTAACCAATCCACCAGAAAATGATCTGAGTCCTGGAGACATGCAGAACTGTCTCCTCCTTGTGAAAAGGTCATGTTTATAGTTTGCACTGTGGCCACTGTGACTTAGAGACATGACTACAATGAGCGATACGCCCAAAGCAAAGAGAACTGACAATGGATTCGCTTCAGTATAAACAGATACCAAGTGAAGAAAAAAGATTAACGGTTCCATTTATTGCACTAAAAAAACCTGAAGCGTATCCGTCTTTCAAATCAGCCTCACAGGACAGGACCTGTTCACCACTGTACTGCGTGCATCAATATCTAATACTTAAAGCGTCACGTTTTTAATGTGGCGAAAGAAGTAAAGCACTGCCCTGTGAGAGCTGTTAATCTACGTCTTCTTTGTGCTTCTGGCTTAGCACCTGGCATTTTTATTTTGTGTGGATGCGCTTGTGTTGTTCTAGTTTGTATTAATATCAGCCAATTTATAACGAATTGGGTTAGGAGATCAAATCAGGACAGAATCAAATCAATGATTATGAAAAGATAACAGAGATAAAAGATGGATTCATTTTGTGTTTAAAAACTAAATGTACCTCTTTTTCCTTACTAGCTTTAAAAGCCTGAGGTCAGTAGCTGTTTAGTTCTGCTCAACCCAAGAAGACAGAAAAAGAGCCTTTGGTCAACAAAATGCATGTTGACACAAACTTAACCTTTCCCTTTAGTTATATTTGAAGTTCAAGGAAAAGATTGTTTTTCATGACTATACATGTATGTGTTTGTTTTCTTTTACTATAACCAAGAAGTACTACTACTAAATTTAAATTAAGTTCAAGTTCTGAACCCTTGACGCAAGTAATTAATGTGAATTTCTGTGTATGGAGATGGCAACAGATTTTGCTGATTTAATACAGCAAATCAGCGTATTACCAAATAATAATTGCCAACGACTCCATTCAGTCGCGCACTGACACCATCTTATTGACGTGTTGATGCACAAGTCTTGACAGACCAAAGTTGCTTTGGACGACAACTGAGTGCGAGTGCTCGCAAACCTGCTCCCTGTCTTCAAAGCAACCATTTCAAAGGCAACGAGACTGCAAAATGGTTGGACACAATCACAATAATTTTGTTCCTGCTGTGGTCAACAAACTAGTTTAATTGTTAGCATGCTGACATGCTGAGATCTTTTACCTGAAAGAGAACTGTTGGACTTCTGCTTATGGAGCTTCTCTCTCTCCTTCTTCCCCTTAGGTATGATCTTAAGCTTCATACTGCTGCTGCTCTTAGTGCTGCTCCTCACAGAGTCCTAAAAATACGAGCAAAGAGACTGATGGGTACACAGTGAGGGATATTTTGATATTTGAAAGTCGTCAGTGAGGGCAGATGGGCTGCTACTGAGCAACAGAAGTGACACTGTGGCACTTTGCTGGTTGTTAGTCTGTGATAATGCCACGGCTTCTCTCTGACACAAACAAACACTGCATCCCATCCCACCTCCTCGGTGCACTGCATGAGCGGGCAGATCCAGTGGATGTCATCCAGCTTGTGAAGCTCGGCGCTCAGGCTGTTCAAAGTTGAGCGAAGCTCCTCTCGCTCTGGAGACTCAGACTGAGATAGACAGAGAGAAGGTGAAGAAGAGTTCAGTTATAATGAGAATGTGACATCTGACATTTAACCGTCTGAAAGTCGGTAAAATGTCAACACCTGTTCTGTCTCGATGCACGTTTTTGACCCCTTCTGATTCACAAATGCATAAACACCTGTAATGTGTCAACAGTGGTTACTTCCAGTTTCTTTGAAAGGAAAAATATTTTGTATATCATGCTAATATGTCCATTTTGCTGCACTACTTATCTGTGTAATCATCACATGTTCACTTTGTCTCATCGCTCTCATCAAAAGAAGTTTACGGAAGTAAAATCACTACCTGTGGTTCACCATTTAGTGTTAAAGGAAGTGAAAGTTAAACCCTGTTTATTAACTATAAAAATGGGTTTTAGATAACTTCAAAAAAGGAAGCAGATTAAAATGCATCCCCCTTTCCATTTTAGAAACACCCAACAGGAAGGGAGACACATATTAGACAGACTGCTCAAAAGCTTTTGGTTACCCAGGAAAGTTACTATTTGTCATAAAACTTTAAGTCATTCAGTGAGTTGATAAGTGGATAAGAAACAGAGTGAGGAAATTTGTATCTGGCACTCTCTAACATGTAGATGCATTAAAAACAGCATCAAAAGAAGTAGAGGTGGGTTGTAAGGTGGCTTGCAGGAAGACTAAAACAACTTAAATGTGCTTTATATAAGATTTACCAGAAGGATGAGCAGAAGGCTACCATCGGAGCCATCAGCCAATGCTGTCTGGCACCGATATGAGCCATTCAGCCTGCACTAACGCTGTTCTCGGTTTGTCCCTCTAGCTTTGAACAAAGGATTGTTCAATTTATCTAACTGTGCATAAAATGCCACCCACAAGTTGAAATGTCTGGATACACCATACAGTCAAGCTGTTCCCACGGCAGCTCCGTGGGACTGAGATCTAGTGACTGCACTGGACGTAGACTGAATACCCGCTGACTGTTTCTTGAAATAGTTCTTACATAGTTTTGTTTTGGATCATTTTCCTGTTGTAGGAGGAAACTGGCATCACCACAGGGTATGGCTCGTGTTGAAAAATGGAGCAATATCCTCCCTTGTTTCAAGATTAATTTATCTTATACAAACCTTCCTCCCCTCTGCAACCAAACTATCGAATTTCTCCACCATGCTTTAAAGTTATTGTTAAGCTCCTCCAGCACCTATTTATTTGTTCCCCAGCTCACAAATGTTCTGTTCTGACCACAAAGCCTCAAACTTTAGATCAATGGGTCTGTAAGGCTGGTTTCTGATCTTCCTCCGTCCAGTGTTTGTGTTCTTTCCCCCCAATGTTTCCTTTTCCATTTATTGGTCACTCAAATTAAGCTTTGTCTTTTCAACTCTGCCTAGAAGGCCATCATGAAGAGGTCTCATCATTACGGTAACTATTTATTGAAGGTGCCAGTCAAGGCACTTCTCTTTCAGAGCATGTTTTCTGTAAAGGGATTTGTTCCTTCTGGTCTTTGTTGAGTTTCATGCTGTAGTCTTTATTTCTTATCGGGTGTACACAAAGGAAGAGCAATGTAGTGACCAGAGACCACAAAAAAAAAGGCAACTTGTAGCAATGCCAGGCAAAATAAGCCAAATAAATTAACAAGCAGTTAAACTAATGTCAACTTTAATACCACATCCAGACTGGAAGTGATTTGCAGAGATGTGATGACCAGAAACCACCAAAACTGAATGAAATGATGACTATGGGCAAAATAACCACCACGAAGGGAGGTGAGGAGGACCTGAGATAACTTCTCTGTACTTCCAGGTAAGTGCCTGAAGCGACTTCCAATAAGAGTGAAGGATATATGACATATGATCTGGTAATTTATTACCACTGGAAGTCGCGATTGCTCGAAAGCGACCATCCATCAGCTTCAACGAGCAAATTGCTTCCAGTGTGTACGCAGCCTTTGAAGAACTTCTGACTACCAATGGAAATGAACAATACACCTGACTGACCTATGACAGGGCAGAAAATGCACTAGAGGGTTACCTACACAGTCAGTTTGATTGTCCTGTAGCGACTAACAGTGAGTGACAAAGCAGACTGGCAACAAACGAATGGTTTCATGTTTGAAAGACTTAGTTTTAATGTTACATCTTTTTGGGCGGTTTTTGTGGACTATATTTGACCCCACTGAGGCTGATGTGCCTCTAAAAACACTTCTGAGTGATCAAATTCAGGGTCAGTCCAGGTTCAAACCAAGGACCTCCTTGCTGTGATGCAACAATGACAAGCAAAGGCACTTTTCTTTCATAGATAAGGGCATTTCTAGCTGATAAAAACTGAGGCATGAGTGTCCTCTATAACTGTAGTTGTATGCAGAATTCTTATTATATCTGCTCGTCTGCACAAAGGACCATTGCTGAAAAAGGTGAGATTTCCTTAAAGCTACAGTGAACACAAACTGAACAAGCACACTGAATGGTAGAAGCTGAAAAGTGAGATGTGAATGTCTGAATGGCTTCAGCAGAAATTAAGGACCGAACGCAAACAAGGAGGGAAACAAAGAAAGCAACGGAGAGACGAGAGGGGTGAACCGTCGAGGCGTACCAGTAGTTTTCCATCGAGCAGCATCCGGGTCTCAGCCTGGAGGACTTTACTGCTGTTGACAATTTCTACCGCCGTGCTGCGACTCAGACACTGAGAAAAGAAAAAAAGAAGTCATTTCAAAATGACTGTTTTGAAGACATACGCCGTCCTTGAGGTGACATCACTGATGCACTTCAGGTTAACAGGCTGCAAATTTAACAGCCTTTAAATTGACATGAAATCTGAGCATATTTCTGAAAATCTGGACATTTTACACCCTCAATAAACTCCCCCATCTGCCCATTCATCTGTCCCCCTGCTCTTCCTCCGCTCTCCGCCTTACCTCGGGGCTGGACAGTTTGGCCTCCGTGAGCACCAGGGCAGTGGCGTTGACTGCGTGAGCCAACTCCTGCTCCACCAGCTTGTGGGTCTTGGCCGCCTCGCGGATTCTGGGGGAGGGACAAAGCAGGAAATTGTCGGAAAAAGAAAAGTTGAAAAAGCACAATTATGGCTGCTGTAGCCTGTTCATATGTACCCGCCTCTGAATTTACTTTTATTGTCTATTATTGTATCGCCTCTTTCTCAAATATAACAGCAGCAGGTAAAAGCGTTTGCATCTTCTACCGTGCTCTTAAATTAATTGTAACAGCTCTCTTGAATTGAAATTCCCTTTATGAACATTTCTCCACATCTGAGGCAAGTTTACAAATGTAATTGAAATATTTATCAACCTGAAAGGACGGCAGTTTTCGAGGCATAACCGAAGACGACATCATAAACCAGGCAAACTGAGACAGGAAGAAGGAGCTGCAGAGGGACACTACTTGTTTGCAAATGTGAAAAACAGGAATAAAATGGCTCATCAGTGCAATGGAGACGAGCTCAACCCAAGTTTGCAAATAAGCCAACTAATTGTGGTGGGATGAGGGAATTACCCCTTTATGGTCTTCACACACAGACGGATGCAGCTCGATTCGCCTGCCTTTCTGCACTCTGTAGATTGAGCTGTATGTAATGTTTGAACGATATTTTTTTTAAAATAATGTAAAGCAGGGGTGGGGGGACTCGAGGCCTCAAGTGCTGGTGTCCTGCAGGTTTTAGATATCACCCTGGGTCAACACACCTGAATCAAATGATTAGTTCATTACCAGGCCTCTGGAGAACTTGAAGACATGCTGAGGAGGTAATTTAGCCATTTGAATCAAGGACACATCTAAAACCTGCAGGACACCGGCCCTCGAGGCCTCAAGTTCCCCCACCCCTGATGTAAACACGTCTTAACATATTCGAGGCAAACTTATTATACATTACAGATCAGAATCTGCGGTAGTCTCCTTTTCTTTCCTACAGATATTTAGCCTTCAAATGACTAAAATGGTAGTGACAATTTTTTAAAGGGTTTAATGTGAAACATCTGACATTAGAGTGTATTTTCACTGACTTTAGCTTTAAGCTATATTAAAAATTAAAGTACAAAATTACTATATGAAAAAGTAATGAAAAATTACTACTACTTCATTTTTTTGACCTCCATTAACCTCAGCTTTTATTCTGACAACTCCAATGCATCAAACAAATAACTACAAGCACTCATGAGCAAGCAGCTGCAGTGTATTTATTTATTTTTATTTTCTGCCTTCATAACAACTGTATAGGTCCTGTGAAGAACATATCCATTTAACATTTTAAAGGTCAAAGATTAAAGAGTGAAGGATATATGACACGTGATTGGGTAATAAATAACTTAGAGGTCTGATTTATTTATTAAAGGTACAGCCACTTTTGCTGAGTGGTGGATGCCCCCACACCATGTCTGCTAGGCTTTTAGAGCACGTTTGCCGTATCTGACGAATAACATGTCCTACAACCCATCTGAGAACTGTGCTCCAGTTTTAGTGCTAAATTTTTGTATTTGTAAAATTTTCTTCTGGCCATAAAAGAGCATCCAGCTTTTATAACCACTGTGTGGCATTAGCGCATGCTAATTATCCAGTAACTGTAGAACAGTCGAGACAAAAGGAGAAAATCTGAAGCGGTGCCTACTTGTTGATGAGCATGTCGGCCACGATGCCCAGCTGCTGAACCTGAGCGCACTCCTCCTCGGTCAGGTACTCCATGGACTGCTGGGAGTTAAGGCGGGGCCTGCTGGCGCGGTAGCTGTCGATCTTCCTTTTGTCCTCCCACGACTTTAGCGTGCTCTCAAACGCCTGGTTGTAAAGAGATCAACGTTCAGCCAAGCAAAACTAACACAATTCCAGTGCTGCTGAGCCATCTTTGAAAGACAAGTCCATTTCAAACAAAATCAAATCCAAGAGCCACCCAATGTCTGCTTTAAAGGAGTTCCCCTGTCAGTTACTGTGCGGTTTGTAGAAATAAATGTCAGGGTGCATTTTGTTTCACGTCTAAGACTAATGTAGAACAGTGAAAACATCTTTTTAATCTCATGAAGGAGCAAAGAAAGAAAAGTGTTTCATTATGAATTTAATTTAAAAACTCGCCAATAATCATGCCTCGAGCAGGCGACCAGCAGGGAAAAGATTTACCCGAGACATAACTGTCACTATTTCACTGAATAAAAGCCGCATTTAGGGAGGATAAAACCAGCAAGCCAACTCTGTGGTGCTTAAGGAGGGGAAACCATGGAAACAAACTGCCCAAATGTGCTTGGCTCAAGAGAGCTCTCAGAGGTTTGAGCAGCACGAAGGGAGAACAAACAGTGGGTATGGATGTGATTTAAGAAATCCCAGAATAGAAAGAATCAACAACACGGGCAGAGCGCTGAAGCTTAGCTCAGAGTGGATGTTCAGCTGCAATATTCATGAAAGGGAGAGTATTTCCAGTCACTGCTGGTTTTAACATGCGTACCACAGACATGTGTATGCAAACTGTCAGGTGGCAGGTTTTTTTTATGTGTGCATCAGCGCTCACCCGGTCTCTCGTGAGCATCTGAGCGCGGTTCTTGTGGACAATCTTGACAATGCCGGGCGGCTGGATCCAGGCCTCTCCGTCCACCTGCACGGGAACCCCCTCCTCCCCCAGGATGGTGATCTTCACCTGGCGGCACTGAGAAGCGGCAGAGCGGAAAACAGTAGCTGTCAGATGTGGGGGTTTGAGTGCTTTTTACCAGCTAACCCCTTCACTTGACCTCCTCTGCCCTCTGATGAACACTGAGCGATTCATGTGAAAAAACAGCGACTTTAAGGATTGGGCCTCGTCTTGCACGGTTGGGTTTTATACTTCTTTGCTGAACCAAGTGACTGCCCTCAAAGCTCAGAGCAAACAACTCTTAATTCCAGTGAAACAACAAGACTTGGTGACCAATCGCAAGCCTGTTATTTCTTTTGTTTACTAAATTTTGCCTAGCAGTATTTTTACTGCCTGATAGGAAAACAGTTTCCCTTTTCCAAATCACCAAGGCCTGATAATTTGTACTAACCAAGAAAGTTCACCAGCCACAAAAGAGTCGTTCTCATTAGTTGTTATTAAATGAAAATGATTACCTAGCCAAAAGAATTCACGATAACAGCATAGTGGAAATAATACCAGGCCTAGTATGTTGAAGCGCCACAGATGCCACCACGGGCTTCAACTCCCAATGAAAAACATCTGTTGATAGTTGAATTCAATTTTATTTATTTAGCGCCAAATCAAAACAAGTTTCTTTTTCTTCTCGCTGTTGTCAAGGCACTTTATATTGTAAGGTAAAGATCCTGCAACAGCAAAGAGGAAGCACTTGGCGACAGTGGGAAGGGAAAAACTCCATTTTAACAGGAAGAAACCAGCAGAACCAGCTTCAGGGAGGGGCCATGACCAATAGAGGGTGAGTGAAAACAAGCAACAAGCTGGTTTTGGGAACGGTGGAAACTACTGGACCTGGCAGATCCCCCTGATGCCTTTGAAAGAGGATGACAACAGCGAGAAGAATAAGAAAGCTTTTATATACGTACAACCAGAGGGGAAGTGTTTGGGCTGTGGTCCTCCTCCAGTTATTGAATTATTTCACATAATTATTTCGTAATATTAACACAGACTCAATACTTATATTGAGTCTGAGGAATTATAGCATCATAGCACTGATGCATTGGGACGCTCTAATTTAAAATAAATGCCAGTATATGAAAAAAATCTTTGGTATGTAGCTTACTCAAAGGCTGTTTTAATCTGAATATACATTTTTAGATAACTGATGTTGCACATTCATGTAAACACTGTGACTCCATATAAATATTATCATTACTCTACAGGCTCCTTTATGATCCTTTATATGTAAATGACTGTGGACAGTTTTTATTTATATGAAGTAAGGATCAGACCTTCAGCTGCATGTCCTTGAGCTGTTGGTTCAGTGTGGAAATTAAATATTTGCTGCCGATATTTGTCTTATATTGGTGCAAAAGTGACGGCCACAGGATTTGATTCCAGTTTGTTTTTTGTTGCTTCCTGTTGTGGACATTATTAAACCTCAACCTCTGATAAGAGCTTATGTGCAAGACTGAGAGGTTGTGTTTGCTGGTCCTGAAATCTTGTGGACTTTCACTTTCGCAGCCAACCTTCACAATGGTTTAACTTGCTCAGTGTGTCCTTTGGAAAACCAACTAAGATGCTGATGTAGGGAAAAGGTTTTAAAAAGGCTCTGTCAGATATTATAAAAGGTGAGAGCATTACGTGTGTGTGTGTTACCTGTGCAATGCGATGGTGCTGCAGGTTTATGACTCTGGACATGGCCATCTGCATGCTCCCGAACACCGCCACCACCTCCAGCTTCTTATCATCAAAAGACGGCGCGCCAAAGTTCTGGAGGTGCACGAGAAGAAATCAAACATCGTCAGCTTCAAATTTAGATTAGTTCGAAATGTAAAGTAAAACTTCTGATTTCTTTTCTTTCTTTCTTTCTTTTTTTTTTTTTACTGAGAATGCTTCTGAAGGCCCGGTTGCACAACACTCACATTGTCCTCCTTGGTGCCTCCCCAGAAGTTGATACCGCCTGCATAGCTGGGGATGTTGAGCACAGCCAAGCCCTGCAGACTCGGCAGAGACATGGGAACCCCGTCACACTGTGGACAGAGGACAGGAGAAGCTTCAAGACGAGCAAAACTCAGGAGGTTTGAAGACAACAGCCGATAGCCATTTGTTTCCCTAAACAAAACCGTTGGGTGCGTGTTCGTGTACGTCTGTTTTTTTACCTCCAGCTGAACTCTCTGCTCTAGGTTCTTGTATGTCTTCTGGACCAGTTCTTTGGTCCCCAGGACTCCGTACCACATCATGTTCTTGGTGCGACTACTGCAGAGGGAAAAACAAACCAGTCAGGCCTGAACACAATATGATAAACTGATATGTTGCTTAACATAGTGCATCCAAAAACAACCATAAATTCTAAAATTGAAGTGATTTAAGCAGATATTCTTCTGCTTCTAGTGTTAGGAGGTCATTATTGGTGAAACTTTATCTTCTTTGATGGGACGTTTCTTTCTGAAATGCACCTTTATTCACTGGCATGACTGAGAATGTCACGGATTAGTAGGCCACATGTACAGTAATGAACATAAAGGCCATTTAACTAATGAAGGAACGATCTGAGCGCACAGCGATTACTTAACCTCACAAACAGAAATCTTACAGTACGAGTGTGTAGAAAATGTAACAGGCGGTAAAGACTATCAAACAGTTTGTCCAGTGAAAGTTATTAAAAGTAAGAGGTGTGAGGACAGCTCAGAACACTTTCTCAGATGCGCCAGCACGAACTGGGTTTACTGTCCGTACTTACAAAGAGTGCAGTGACAAGATTGCATGTAAGAGGTGGGAACGTGCAGATTTTATGCGACTGACTCTGGTGGATATGTATTTATGGGCGTTCCTTTCTTCTTTTTAATTTTTTTTTGGTTGCCTTTTTCAGCTTTATTTGACAGGTTCAGTGAAGAAATGACAGGAAAGCGGGGGCAGAGAGAGAAGGGGGAAGACATGCGGCATCTCGAACCCAGGCCGGCCACTCTCAGCCATATGGCACGTGGGCGCCCACTCAACGCGCTGAGCTCAACCGGCGCCCTGAGTTTCTTTCTTAAGGTGGAACATACAGGGAAGGGAATGTCTAAATAAATAGCTCAAATGAACTAACGCTTCTGACACACAATTTAGAAAAAAAGCAGAATAAAAGCTAAGAAGCTTCTTTTTTTTAAAACTTGATATTGAAATAAATTGACTGTGGCCCGTGTTTAGAAATTAGTGGCGCTTCTCTAAATCACCTGTAAAACTAACCATACCTGTGAGCGCTGTTTGGGGATTGTGCTTACATGCCTTTTTGCCCCGTTGGCCTTTATAACCAGGTTTGTGCGTCTGTGTGTTTGGAGGGTTTTTTTACCTGCATTTTTTCGGGTGCTCGTCTCTCTTGTTGTTGAACTCGAGGGAGATTTTGGCGTCCAGGCCGATACCGAAGTAGTTGTTCATCACACACTTCTCTGAGCATTGCCTGTAATTATGAAGGATGCAGACGGTTTATTAATACCTGATTTGTGTGTGTGTGTGTGTGTGTACTCATGTGCACACTTACACAGAGTCCTCGCTGAAGGTGACAGTGTTGAGGCTCTCTGGCTTCTCCAGGACGATGGGAGAGGTGGGACTCAAACTTCCTTGACCTGGACAGAACAGCAGTAGCAGGAGAAATGAGTGAAAACTTTTGCTTTAAGGAGTGAGGAACCTCCAAAGCTTTTCAGACAAATCACACTGGTTTGACTCTTTAATTTCCTCATGTGTGAACTGACAGCACTTTGGCATTGCTCGTATCACCGCTGTGACCAAACTTACGTGGCTCGGCGTCCTTCAGCTCCTCGCTGTTTTCTCTCTTGATGGAGGATGAAGACGACATCCTCTGGACCTGAGTGTGCCGGTTCTGCTCATCAACCACTGAAATGATGATAAATGACCGGTGAACTGCACGCAGTGTGCTTGTATTTTACAAAATAAGCCAGCCGTGGTGTTGTACGCTAAACGACGAGAGTAGAACAGCAGCTTACCTTTCTCAGCCTGCTCGATGATCTGCCTGAGCGCTTTCTTCAGACTGTTCGCCCTGAGCATCAGCTGCTCTTTGGACCGGTACGTTTTGGCCTCCGATCCCGACTCACTGCCACTTTCACCGTGGCTCGAGCCACCACTCTCCTGGCTCGGCACCGTACCCGCCGGCACCACCTGGATGAACGTACAAATAAAAACCTATAAAACCTGTGAAACAGGTCCTGGTATGCTGCTGTTTGATAGCTTCTTTTGTGGAATTCCTCATATTACCCAACTTCCCCATTCAATCTGTTACATTTTACGAGCAGCGGGAGCCCAGCATCACAATATCACCAAAGCAGCAGTGTTCAACCTAAAAACGTCTTCTCATTCATAAATTTTTACGATCTCTGCTTCGCACCCCTCTACAGCAGTGCAACATCAGCAAGAGGCAGCAGTTATTATCCTTTAACGACAGAACTGTGGCTACACACAGAACTTTGAATCAAAGGTAAAAATTCAATGCACTTCCCCTTTTACTGAGCAGACGGTTTAAATCATGCTGACATTTTGAGGGCTGGGCTGTTTCTTCTAAAGCAATGACATCAATCTCTGGATAAAAGGCTCCACAGGGTGCAGAGACACAGAAAGCTAAATGATGTTTTGCTCTTGAGCTCCCGTGAGGAAACTTAAAATGTGTGCAAAGCAGCCATTTTTTTTTTTTTAACTTGACCTGATGTGAATCATGATGCTTCACCTATGTTTCAGACAATCCTCAGTTTATCATTGCAAGCCTTATTTTCGATTTAGTCTGAATTCCCAGACATTGTATGTGTTTATTACTTGCAATACAAATACCGCTTTATTTATTTTAGTAATTCGTCTACCATGCAATGCTCAATTCAAGACTGGGAGGGGAAACTCACTGGGAAGGGAGAGACTATAATATGAGAGAGGGAGACAACATTAATATGCACAATTATGAAGCAATCATTTAAAAACATTAGGGTGTTTTTCAGTCTAAGCAATTTCACGAAGCAATAAAAATTAAAAGTATGGTTCCCTTTTGAGATGAAGGCAATATCTTCCGTTCAAGGTTACAAATGATCTTCTTCTGGGCTCTGATAGTGGACTCATCTCTGTGTTTGTTCCACTAGACCTCAGTGCTACATTGGATACTGCTGACCACAATATTTTACTACATACATCAGAACATACTGTAGGTATTACGGTATTATAACCACGCTGGAGTGGTTTGTATCATATCTATCTAATAGACTCCAATTTGTTCATGTAAATGGAGAGTCCTCTTCACACACTAAGGTTAATTGTGGAGTTCCTCAGGGTTCAGTGCTAGGACCAATTCTGTTTACATTAAACATGCTTCCCCTTAGGCACTATCATCAAAGGCATAGAATACATTTTCACTGCTATGCAGATGACACCCAACTTTATCTATCCATGAAGCCAGATAACACACACACCAATTAGTTAAACTTCAGGAATGTTTTACAGACATAAAGGCCTGGATGACCTCTAATTTTCTGCTTCTTAATTCAGATAAAACTGAGGTTATTGTACTCGGTGCTGAAAATCTTAGAAATATGGTATCTAACCAGATTCTTACTCTGGATGGCATTACCTTGGCCTCCAGTAACACTTTGAGGAACCTTGGAGTAATGTTTGACCAGGATATGTCCTTCAATGCACACATTAAACAAATATGTAGGACAGCTTTCTTCCATTTGCGCAACATCTCTAAAATTAGAAATATCCTGTCTCAGAGTGACGCTGAAAAACTAGTTCACGCATTTATTACTTCTAGGCTGGACTACTGTAATTCATTATTATCAGGATGTCCTAAAAACTCCCTGAAAAGCCTTCAGTTAATCCAAAATGCTGC
>VVHJ01045906.1:0-15047 GCA_015107715.1 Tylochromis polylepis
TTAATCCTAATGTTAACCACAACCTTAATCGTATCAGATAGTGTTTTCCAAAGCGATTTGTGATGAGAAAGTAAAATAAATGTACATGTGTAGATTGATTCCAAACGGTTCTCATGTTTTTCAATGTGTAACTTACAGACGTGTTGGGTGGCCGAAAGCGTAACATACCGACGATTTGTCACAAGCGTTGGTATGTTACGTTTTGGGATGAGAACGTGTTTGTTGTGACAGTCCACTTCCAACATAGTGCTAAAAGATACAATTTAAAATTAGTTCTTTGCTAAGTTGTCTGTTATGTGAAGACACAACACTGGTCCATCCCTTGAGTTAGGTTCCTTTTTTATGCTTGGATGATTCATAGGTCAGTGTTAAGTGCTTAACAAAAAACAAAAAAACATTTCTCTGAAAATGGTCAGGTACAAAGATTGGATTGAAAATGAGCAGCCAATGTCCAAAGACCTTCAGAAAGCCTTGAGAACTATTGATCAAGACCTTAAAAAATATAAGGAAGTCTCACTCCTTTGAAGCAAACTATAAATAATTGATGGGTGCCTCAAGACATTTGCACAACACTTATTTGGTACCATACTTTTATGAAGTAAAAAATGTAAATTTCCATAGATACTATTGCATAATTAGCATAAAGCCAGTATAACTCACTTTAACATGTTAAATATGAGCATGTATGTCTATGTTTTGTTCAACATTATGTAATAACAGAATCTGCAGTTTAAACAGCTAAAACAAAGACTCGCCTTTGATCCTTTTTATATAAAAGCATATATATATTATACTCTTTCAGCAAACATATAATCTGTAAGCAGCCCCCTCAACTAAGTAGACATAAAGTACATGGATTTCTCCAAGAATAATAAAACCCCTTCAATTATCCTCAATTTTGGCACACAAAAATGCTTGGAGGCCTGAAACTTTCCTTATGTCTGTATTTTTTAAATGCTCAATGCATCCTAATATGCATTACCAATACATTACAGTGATTCACTCTGACTTTAAATCACATTTTTCCCATTCACTTTTGTTACATTATTATGAGGCAGCAGTGCTGAAGGTGGATACATCAATTAACATGGTAAGAACAGGTTCCAAGAGTTGCTGGTGAGTTCACAGGTTCAGCCAAACAGTGCTTATCTCCAGCTGGCAGCTGGACGTGGTAGAAATAACTCAATTTAATACCCATGGCTGTTGCGTGATAATAGCCGCACTCTTGTCACAATGGGAGACTTCTCACCTCTTTAACCCTGTAGCTTCACTTCTCTTCTGCAAGCCACTGGCAGACTGAAGGAGGTAAAATTTATATTGTCTGTCCCTCATCCTTTCTCTGATCAATCATCTCTTGCAAAATATTTCCAATTCTTGACTTTTGTATTTTTATTTTTTACAAGTCTCCTCTTTTGTCTTATGAAATTGAGTCTTAATCTCTTCCATTTGAAGGCCAAAGTTACAAGTCTGCTGTATGCCAGTGTCACACACCTGTGACTCTATGTCATGCTGGTGCTCTAGACACCAAGTTCTGGAGAAGCTTTCATTAAGCAATGCAATCCAACCTCCCAGGAAGAAAGACAGCTTGGTGACTCATAGCCAGTCTTAGTCTGTCATACAATATTTGGCCAGATGAAAGGATTTCAATTCAGTCACTCTCAGACATGAGGGCTCACCCACAGTAATGCATGAGAACTTAATAAAGATACAGATGACGAGACTGCCAACTCTGTGGCTAAACTTAGTCATAGTCTGTCCTTCTATACAACATTTGGTTCAAAGGAAAATATCAATAAATAATTCCCAGAGTCCAATTAAAATTTGGTATTCAGAAAAACATCTAACATCTTCCGCCTTTGTAATCTCTTCAGTATCACAACTGTCTAGTTCAAAGTTTCTCGCTGACTAATGATTTTATCTATGTCCGTAGTTTGTGGATGAATCGTATGATCCAAGAATAGCAAAACTATTCGTGGATCATATTCTTGGAGCCTTTCCCAGCTTTCATAGGGTGAGAGGCGGGTTATGCCCAGTATAGACGAACAGATCATCACTTTGTTGCAGGGCTAGCACATTGAGATTGACAACCATTCACGCTCACATTTACACCTACAGCCAATTTAAAATAACGAGTTAACTTAACCTCATGCACGTCTTTGGAAGAAGACAGAGAGAGCACACAGACAGAGGGAGTACATGAAACCTCAACACATAAAGACCCCTTCCTAGAATTGAACCCAAGACCTTCTTGCTGCCTTTAATGTTCAACAGTAGCAAAATATTTACCTTCTGTCATCTTCGACTTCTTATTTCTGAATACCTACGACTTGTAACATATTATTGAGATAATGCAATTGACTTGCAACCATTCCTCAACCAATGTATGAATCAGTGATCTAATGTAGCAGTCAAAATCACCAGAGAAACCTCATTTTTCTTTCACTTGTGGCTCTACGGTATGTTCCTACGCTCATTTATCATTTACGGACCAGTGATTTAAACGAATAACTGACTGTGACAGCAATGTCACCAAAATTAATCTCTGCATAGATGTCGATTACTGTGTAATCCAAAGAGGTTCAGTTTACCTCTGTTGTTGTGCTTTGTGACTTATTTGGATAGCCTGGATGTGCTTCTCAGCCCTCAGTCTCTGCAGAACTTCATATGTCTATTTGACTCATCTACAGACAGGCAATGAAAGCATGTTGTTGGTGATCCAATTCATTGTCTATTACACCACATAATGTGCTGCTGCCTTGTGCTGTCCATGTGCTCAACATAAACAACTGTGTTTGCCAATGTCTAAAAGTGGGAGGACAGATTCTCTTAGGTAATTCAGTTATGTCAAGCTATTGTGTGGAAGTAAATCGATAGAGCTGTTCACTTGATGCCATTGGCTGTGAGTCACAATGAATTAACTCACTAAAGGAGCAAATAATGCAGAATACCCTATCGGTCCACTGACCTAGCTTCAAACACAGTACTCAGATACAAGTGTTTGGGCTACATTTGGTTTTGACTGATGACATTAACTCCAGGTGAGTCTACAATGAGTTACTATAACTTAGGCACTGGTACATCTTATATGGACCAAATGTAAGATATATACTACACTGGGCAACCTAGAACTTAATACAGTAGAAATGATGCAATTTGATAACTAAATTAAATGGCTGCATGTTTTTCTTTCCCTCATATATTTTTCATGTTCTACAGTATGTACTACAAACAGGCTTGTGGACTTGAGAACTGTTTCTTTTGGCAAAGACATATAGGCTAGAGCGCTAATGTTGAGAGCAGGATTGAGATCACTAAAGTTACAAAAATAATTTCTTAAATTACACAAAAAAACTGAGACCCACCACTGGTAGCACTTAAAAACGCCAGATATGAAATCATACAAAAGTCAGGTGGAGAAAATGGTTTTGAATCAAAGATAAGCTGCTGAACCTTTGTACAAAGTAAAGCAAACTGGGTCATTAGGTCCCTTTGACACGAAAAATTCCATATCCCAGATGTTGCACATACAGAGACATTGTACTGCTCTGTGACAAGTCTGTGGACGATTATTGCATCCTTCAATGTCTCTAAAAAATTATGCAAATATAAAGGACAACTTTTTATCATATTATAACACAGTCTCTCTGTCTGTGTCCTTATTTCTTTATCCACAAACGTCTCCTAGACCAAATCCAAACTTAGTACATTTGTTCTTCAACCATTTGCATTGTTTTTTTTTTAATGATTTTACTCATTGTGCAGCACTTTGATCAATGCCCGTTGTGTTTCAATGTGCAATAAAAAAAGCGACTTGACTTGACTAGCAATGTACTAAAATTGCCTGTTTTGTGCCTTTATTTATTTAGCAACCTATAAGAGGATCATATAGTTTTAATTTCACAACAACAGCATCTAATTTATATCCACAAAAGCTGGATAATTCTTGCCATGCAACTATCTAGCAGCAGGCTAAAATGACCTGACTCGTGACTTCTGACTGCATGGTAAACATTAACTTCATGCATTTCCCTTTATATTCTTTTAAGGGGAACGTAACAACAGGCAAGAAAAAGACAGCAACCAGCAATGGAGTACACCAACTGACAGAAGGGAAGGCTGAGCAGACAAAGATGTTTTACTGTGCCACATCAAATTATTGAGCTCCATTTGCAGTATTATCATTGTAGATTAACATTTTTATGAGTGTGTGAAATTACCCATGAACTTCTATTGCCATGCAATACAATGAGGCACACAAGTCCCATTCCATGAATGGAGAAGCTGATAATAAAGAGGCAACATTTTCACATCATCTGGTTTTGAAGAGAAAGGTTTCATGCGTCAGTTGCATGTTAAGGCATTAAAACTTTTGGAGCCCTTTAAAATACTCCAGTTACAATACAGAATAATAGTCTCACATCAAGGTCACCACTACAAATAAAGCTCTTTGTGTGCTTTATATTATTGTTGTGTGAAAACCTAGACCTGAACCTCAGCTAATAAGTTAAAGAGAACTGCATACTTCATTCACAGATATCTTTTAGTTTCCTCAGCTCTCAGTCTTTGGAGAACACTGGTCAGACAACATGTAAAAATGTATCCTCCTGTGGCTCTGCTGGAGTGTTGCTGTGTAAAATTGCCAGACTTATCTTGATCACTGTTCCAGAGCAGAGCTTTACAGGGGATGAGAAGATTGTGAGCTAGAATAGAGTTTGGTGAGGTTTTTTTTTTATCTTAAAGCACACGTGGAAGGATAGACCGCATCGGCAGTCTGAGCCCTGAGTACGCTACAGCACTTCTTGATAATCTTGTTGTTACATTAACAACAAGGATAAAAGTGTATCCTTCTCCCACACAGGAGACTCTGTACACACAGAGAGAAATTCATCTGCCAGCCATCTGAGGTTTGTAAACATAAACAATAAGTACAAATATGTGCTTGCTTAAATTGCCAGCCTCTTTGCCAAAGAGGAAAGAACATCGGGATGAATCATCAATTTGAATCTGAATCGTGCTCTCTTCACGACGCCTTTCTCTTGTTGACACTAAACAATAAAGACTTTTGACATCAGAGCTACAAGACTCCTGGCTATCAGCACAAGAAAACAAGAACTGATATTCCTGTTGATTGGTACCATAAAGCTTCCATGGGTCACAGGATCAATTTCGCAATAAAGAGGGTAAACAGCACACTGCCCACCAGCATCTGAAGATATGAGATGCATTCATTCTAGTGTGTTTTTCAGTCATGCTCCATGACTACTGTCACATGTGATTGATGGGTTTTTTTATGCCTCAACACATCGCTATCAATAACTGTCAACACAGTTACCACTATAACTGGCCATTACTTTGCATTGCATGTGGCCTATCCCTTGACAGGTTAAATACATGTTTGCTTTTCTTTTTCCTTTATATGGTATACAGTCCAATCCAAATCAACATGAAAACTCTGACATATATATTTGAAAAGCAGCATCTCTCATATAAAAATGATATATTTCATTTGCATAGCAGGCTGGCATTGTGTTCAGAAAGACTAGATAGTACCCTGTTGTTGTTCCTGCTGTCAGGAAGAGGCAAGGCTCCTTTGTTAAATGCCCCAGTGTTGACAAGTATTATGACCGTGAGCAGAATTGAAAAGCCATGTAGACAGATTTCATTCAGCACACACTGATGATTCACTGGCTTACTGAAGTGAATTCTGATGCCACACGTTTGAAACTGTTCAAAGCTGTGAGGGCAACAACAACCACAACACTGTCTCCATGTATACTTAAAAGGACCTTAGCAAGGCACAAGACAAGGAACTGTCATCGGCGTTGCAAAGACCTTTAGGTAGTAGTAAATAATCAAACATGCATCAATAAATATGAGACCCAAAAGCCAAGAAAGGCCTGAACATGGAATTAAAACTTTAAAGGAAAATGCAGCATCTGTTATCTTGCTGACTAGGAAAAAGTAAAAAGGAACTATTACATTTTTTATTTGCCCATAATGCTGACTTATGTAATGAGTATAGGTAAAGCCATAACTTTACCTCCTTCTGCTTTTGATCTACAGATCAATATTTGATTATAAGAAGTCTAGCTGGATCAGTGGACACACACACACACTGTTTGTGGCAGTGTCGGGCAAACAACAGAAGAACTAGGAGGAGATAGATGAGCTGGCAGAGAGGGACTACTCTTAAGGTCCAGACTATAGATAACTGCACATCTTTCACTATCTGTTCACACAATCCCTCTCTGCTTACAATATTTTCTCCAGGATCATGCACCTCCTGTACACAAACTTAACAAGGTATTTTGATCTTATTAATGTGTGGGCATAATCAGCATGATATATTATACCTAATCAGCTATGGTAATAAGGTCATTCATTAAGCCATACAATACATTAATTAACAAATACTTTAATGACTTCACACAACTCATGGGATCTATAAATTAAAACTTTGTATTTTAAAGCACTGAAAGTCATTTAAAAAATAATTGTACCCCATTAAAATGCAAATTCATTTATCTAAGTGCTCTGAAAACAGCTCATGAAATGGGTGGTTACGTTTTCTGCTCTAAAGCATGGCGTGTGCTTGTTGTTGTGTTGCCGCAAGCATATGGACATACTGCTTGGATTGCATCACACCTGAATGTAACTCAGCTTGATCTAACTGCTGTCACCACCATGCTGGCATGCTTTAGGACAATTCTAACACCACCATATTCATTTAATGTGCTAATATTTGAAAATGAACTCTAAACACAGAGTAAAGGTGCTACTGATGACAAAGATACAAGTTTTGCTGGTTTGTTATTCAGAGACTGATGTAACGGACGTAAAATGGTGGCTTTTATAATGTGTAGTAGATTAAAAGCAATTAAATCATTTAAGGTACAACTTAACCTGGGGGGAACATGGATATGCGACTAGATTCCTCATTTGAGATTATGAATGTTGGTATAAAATGTCATTATTCATCACATCTACATTTCCTGTCTAGAATAAGATGGTAGCCTGTTTAAAAACTCACCACTAAATGTGACCTATTGACAGAGTTATTTGCAAATTCCCGTTCTTTTCTTTTTTCATGGGCGTTGCCTGCTTTTTCATTTCTTTTTCAGTCCAGTCCTTTTACCATTTTCAGAGGAATGTCTCGATCCCAAGGGATGAACCAGTGTTATGTCTACACATAAAAGTAAACTTAGCAGAAAACCAATTTTAAACTGTATCTTTAGGCACTTTGTTACTAGCAGTTTGTTTCGTAACCATACAAATCGCTCCCATTTCTCTATAGTTGAATCTATGAAAGATAACCAAAGATAACAGAGTTTGGCAGGTATGAAATAGTAGTTTTTACACTAATAAAGTGTTTCCTGGGGCTATTTTTTCATAAATTTAAGGAAACTGAACAGGTGGAGGACAATAGAATTGCTGGCTATCTACAGCAGATGAACAGTATCTGAAAGTCACCTCCAGAAGAAATAGGAAAAAATCCAGTAAAGACCTGATACAGGACCTGAGAGAGGCCTCTGGCCCTTCCATTCATCAAAGCCTCATCAGAAATGGTCTCATTGTAAGGGTGTCTGTCAAGAACCCATTCTTAAGGAAGGGAAAACATTACACAAGAAGTGGATTGAAAATCAGTCGTAAAAGGTGTTCTGTAGTGGTGAAAGCAAATTTGAAATCTTTGCTTCCTGCAGGAGTGCCACAAAAAGAAGTACAACTGTCTATAGACATCTGTAAAACTCAGTGGAGGCTCTGTTATGGTTCGTGCTGCATCTTGGTGTTGTTGACGATCTTATCAAAATTGGTGGAATTATGAACGCAGTGAAGCACTGTCAGATTTTGATCCACCATGTAATACTATCTGGAAAGCTTCTGATTGGCAACAGTGTAATTTTTCAGCATGGAAATTATCCTAAATACACAGGCAATACAGTAAAAGCATACTTGGATAGAAAAACCTGGAGAAATATTCAAAAAATGACATGAAAGCTTTCCTAACTGAGTTCAAGCTGTGTTGAAGAATAAAGGTGGTCGTACCAAATATTGACTTCAGGCTCATTAGAATTGAATTGAACTCTGAATTATTTACTGTATTTCCATTAATGTTTGTACATTTCAATAAATCTCCTATTTCCCCATTTTCCTAGCAAAATATACAGAAATGAGAAGTGGCTCAAGACGTTTGCACAGTATTGTAAGCTCCACAATAGCCACTTATAAACCACACTTACACCCACGCACACAAATCATGGTACCATGTCTAAGTGATTCTCAACAAGGTGTCATTCTATGCTGAGTCCTCCTTGCTAATGCATCACACGCTCTCCTCTGCGCCACTGATCACAGCCGACTGGACGCTTGGCTTACAGCTCAACACAAAGCCCCATGTTGGGATTAAACACACTGGCTGGTATCACCACCCAAAGGCATGGCCTTGCATCAGTGTGGCATTTGTGTACTATCCTCAATTCTTCCTCCAAGTTCAGAAAGAGACTGAGGTCATGGTGGAGAGAAACAGTGTGGGCTGACAGAGTAAGGATAAAGGTAGGATGGATAGATGTTGCTGCCAGGACCTGTCAGCAGTGACAAATGGAAGTTGCAAAGATGAAGCAAGTAAGACATTAGAGAACAGTGATGTGTTGAATCACCAGTATGAGTGTGTGTGTATGGCGTGTATGCGGATAGATAGGTACCTGTCTGTGTGCTTTAACAACTGTGTGGGTGAATGTGAATGAAATAGAAAGTGCGTGTCTGTGTGGGTGTATCGATATAGGTGTGTCCCAGCTGCAAGGTGCCATCCCTGACAGCGACCCTCCATGATGTGAGAGTGCTGGGAAATTGATTTAGGTCGTGTCTGAGGATGACAGAGATGAATCTGTGTGTTTGATTACAGCAGAAAAAATTCCAAATACCATGAGATTGAAATGGCAGAACAAAGAATACTATAAGGGGAAAGGTGAAGCAAAAGCTGAAAACACAGAGAAAGAAATAGAAAAATTTTCAGAACATTGCTTTGTAATGTTTGTGAATATTACTCAGTATCATACTGCAATTTCATTTTCTGTCAGTAGCAACCAGTTAAAATTTTATGTGAAGCTGATATACTGTAATGATAGGTAATGTGGATTTTTTTCATTGTCAAGAGAGATAACCTTAAATTGTTCTGAAGGGGTTTTAAATTGCATTATTGTCAATACAAGAGCCAACATTGCAGTAAGTCACAGTTCAAGGTAAATAATTAGCCCTTTTTATGAGTCAGACTAATCAAGGGTGGTTACACAACAGCCTTTAACCACATACTGTCGGAATGTGTATGGCTGTGTAAGCGTTATTAATTATTAATAAGAGTTCATTATTTTTGCTTTTTGTGTATTTATTCAGTTTAGCGCTTATTAAATACGTTGCTTCTGGCAACTCACTTCAAAACACAGAGCTTTTACTCAAGTGAAAGATTTGATTTTCTTTGTACAAGAGTAAATAATCAGTCAACCAGTCAAACTACATTTGTATGGAATTCCACTGTGTTACTCCCAGCACTGGATATAAAGTGGGGAATTCAAAGAAAAGAAGAAAAAACAAATATTTTAAGCATATTACACACTCAAAATTATAACCATGTTAAATTTAAATCTCACTTGATTACACAATTTTGTGATGTAAAAATGAAAATTATTTTTTAAAGTAAATCAAACCTGCCAAAGACTGATCAAAGTTTACTTTATTGAATATGGATATGGATTTCCAGAGTCTTTTCTAAGTTCCTCAACATAGATTTTTTTTTGTCCCTGAACATAACATTTCATCATTTTCATATGTAGGTGATTAAATGATAAGAAAAGCTTCACACTTTCATGTCAGCGACCCAAGTTTAAGTCAGTTTCCCTCCAAAAATTATGTGCTTATGACATGAAATGTATATCCTGCTGAAATTAAAATGAAAAAAAAAAGATTCATTTTTCATTAACTACTGTGAGTCTGAACGTACAGGATCTTTGATTTTCTTTCTTTGACAAGTTTTCTATGTTTAGAACAAAAGACTATTTAAAAGCCCAAGCTCAAACTATGCCCTTCTTCTTCTAAATCAACACAATGCTCTAGCTACTTCTATATGAATACAATTTCCCCAGGGAACAGGACTTCTCACAAGACAGATGTTGAATCAGAGTGAATACCGAAACCTTAAAAAGATTTATCTCTATCTTAGGGTGCCAAGGGAGTAAAATGAAGGATGTCCCCTCTTTTTAAGTTTATCACTCATTTTGCTTTTTTCTCTAAGAGGCATGTTAGCCATCGCATTAGGCTTTTATAATGGTACCATTGGTTTATCAATACTGCCTCCATTCCATAATATGCTGATTTCTAGTCTGTCATTCACACTTACCCTTGTTCAGTCTTTTCTTACTGTCTATGAAGTAATGTTAACTCAACTTATAACTTACATTAAAAAACAAACAAACATATCCATCCATTTTCTTCCACTTATCCAGGGCCAGGTCATGGGGGGCAGCAGCACAGAATCACTTTGCATCACTCTCCCCAGTCACCTCCTCTTACTTGTCTGGGTGAACACCAAGGTGTTTCCAGACCAACAGAGAGATATAATCTCTCCAGCATGTCGTGGGTCTGCTCTGGGGCCTCCTCCCAGTGGGACATGCTCAGAACACCTCCCCCAGGAGGCGCCTAGGAGGCATCCTTATCAGATGCCCAAACCACCTCAGCTGGCTCCTTTCAATGTGGAGGAATAGTAGCTCTACTCTGGGCCCCTCCTGAATGGCCAAGCTTCTCACCCTAGCTCTAATTGAGAAGCCCTGCCACCCTTCGGAGAAAGCTCATTTCTGCGGCTTGTATCCCCTCCATGAATTGCTACCCTATCGTAGTGGAGGGTTTTGTGTGTTCCAGGGATTCCAGGGGGCTATGCTGTCAGGGGGCTTTTTGCCTCCTGGTAGGGTCTCCCATGGCAAATTGGTCCTGGGTGAGGGACCAGACAAAGAGCAATTCAGAAGGCCCCCATGAGTACAACATAAAGAGAACAGTTTAACATTCCTGGGTTACCGGGGCCCCGTCCTGGGCAGGCCTGGGGAGGACAAGCGTCTGGTGGCTAGACCTTAGCCCATGGGGCCTGGCCAGGCACAGTCTGGAGAAGGGACATGGGCCCATCCTCCTGTAGGCCCATAACCTACAGGAGGTGCCGTAGGGGTAAGGTGCAGTGTTTGCGGGTGGTGGACAAAGACCCTGGTGGTCTGATCCCCGGCTACCGAGACTGGTGAAAAATCATATCTATTTTAATTTAATCTTATTACCATTTCAGACATTTCACACTATAGGGGAAACCTACATAGATAAGTCTATCAAGTATGTACTGTAGACAGTGAGGTCTAAGTATCTGGCAATGCCACAATTTTTGTAATTTTTTCCCTTCTGCACCACCAGAGTGGATCTGAATCAATCAGTCAAGATGTGATTTAAGAGCAGATTTTCATCTTTAATTCAAGGGGTTTAACAAAAGTAATGCATTTGGAATTACAACCATTTTAATACATTGCTCCCATTTTTATAGGGTCAAAATAACTGACTGACAAGCAGTGCCACTGCCTCATTTTCAGATACCTCTTCATGAGTGGGAATCTAGAAAGGTTACAGCAAGATGCAAAACACTGCTTACACTTAAGAGCAATAAGGCCAAATATTAAAAAGAGCCTTCCCAGTTTTGAATATGAAAAATCTTTAGACAAATAAAACTGAACCTATATTAGAATGATGGTAAGGGAAAATATGGCAAAGAAGAGAAACAGCTCGTGGTTAAATTTCCATTTCCCTTATGTATACTACAATAAAACAAACTTATTGATAATGCTTTCAGGGCAAAAACATAAGTTTAGATTTACTCCTGATAAGCCCCCCTCAATATTACACAGAGTCACAAAGGTGTTTTAGGAGGACTGTGTCACTTTGCTACACTTATCATGTTGCTCACATACGCATGATGAATCTCCTTGCTTGCTTCTGCGGTCATCTTGGCCAAGGCAGTGTCTCTTTTCTTTCTTAGCCTTAGGCAGCCCATCTGGGAAAACTTCTGTTGGCCGTGGGGTCTGTTTAGATCAGCCAAAGCTCTTCAAGCACAGCACTCAAAGTTGGCTACATTATGACGTTTTCAAACAATCTTCACCATGCTTCTTACATATAGAAACAATTTAACCACGATCCCAGATTTAGTCTTTACTTAAATTTTTAAGATCACTGAATCCATTTCTCATATTTATTTTATATCAGGAAAAAAACAAACATCTGAGGTAAACACATAATTTGTTTTCAGTGCACAAAGACATGGCCCTGACCTTTATTGGCCTTTAAATCTGTCTGAGGGCTCAAAGCTGTCGTCTGATCTGTTCCAAACCTGCTATTTATTACCTGTAGCCCATTCACACTTTGACAAAATTACATTCCTCTCCTGAGATTAGCCAAGGAAGCAAACAGCAAGCCATCGTGTAACCTAAGCTACAACAATCATAGAAAGGCTTTATAATTATATGTAAAGCTTGCTGCAATAGGCAATATATCACTAACAACGCTGTTTCGGAAACTGTGACAAATACATTAGAGGTCTCATTTACCAAATACTGGTCCCAAGGATGTGGCTCTTACATTAGACCATATAAAGTATTAGCAACTTGTGAGCAGACCTTTGCATCACTGCAAAAGTCAGCACCTCCTTAAAAACAGTAAAAAAAAAAAAATTGAGAAAGAAATTCTTAATCCTAGTTAATAACTGGAGAAATGATCATTGCTAGTTAAGGCTTACAGTTTTTTATTCATGTGAAAATGGAGCGCAGTGCATTTTTCCTTTTTTTACTAAACAAATCAAGGTGCTCTAAATTCAAAAGGGGACAGTTTATTATTGCGAAGAACCAACAGCCAGATAATAAGATATCACCTGAATGAGAGAGAAGAAGAAAAAAAGTAAAGTAAACAAGAGCCTTTAGGTGCAATTTGGTTCACGTTGCAAATGCTTACATGAAGTTCAGAGAAAAGTAAGGTCAGAAAGCCAGCTGCAGACAGAGTATGAGTGGGTCCTGTGACGTAGCTCGGCTATAAATACTATGTTCCAAAGGCCATATTGACATTTAGGTGCTGATTTATCTGGGAGTCTGGCTCTGGTTTATAAGGTCTTCACCACTGTTCACAGGCAGATGTGATGTTATCGAACCCTCCCTTGTCTAGCATTGTGAGAAGTATGAAACGGACACAGATTGTTTCTTTTTTTGGGTTTCAGTATGGCGGGGTTGATGGTTTATGCGCTAGTTTCAACAAGCATAATGATGGTGCTTACATTATGAAAGAAAGGACTTATTTAGAGCACCCCTGGTTCATTTTCTGCATAGACAATAAGAGATGACTTACTGTTGGACTGAAACAAATAGCCCCTGGCTGAATCATCGGTAATAAAGGACGAGCAACTGCATCAGGAGATGTTTGATTCTAAGATTAAAGTGTGCGGTACAAATTAATGTGCAGGAAGAAGTCCACCATGGATCCTAAAGTGCATCCAGACAACAGAAAACCAAAATGCACCACTAATGGCAAGGGTAAGCTAAATAGTGTGCTTTTAAGAAAGCTGATAATATGATCTACCTAATTCAATTTACTTTTGTGCACTGATGCAAAATCTACTCAGTGAACTTAGAAGAATTAATAGCCATTTTTATATCAGATTATAATGTAGATCAAGTTAGATTTCTTGTGTAATCTATTTAATGTTTTTCCAAACGTGCTGGTAAGCAAAAGGTAAGCAAACATACCTTTGCTTACATTTTCCAGTTAGCAATCAAGTTTTTTTTCTTGTCTTAATAATATTGGCAGGTACAAAAATAATTTTGAATTAACCGTCTGTGTGGTTGCAAATGGTAACTTAAGGATGAGAATCACTCTGAGAATCAGAGTGATTTCTGTGCTAATGCAGGATTTTTTATGGTGTCACATGAAGAAAAATAAAACCATGCTGTAGCAGCTGAGCTAGAATTATAAACAAACTCATGCTACTCACTTCCTGTAACAATTTTAAACTAAAACCTTTCAGTGGACAAAATCCTGCATTTCTTTACTGGGATTTGATTGTGAAACATTGACAAGTATACCATTTAAAAATTACATTTGAAGGGGATTGTGCCTTTTCAGTGGTGTATATTTGTTTGTGTCGACTACGCCCCTAGCCATTATTGGAGACCTGGCTATTAATTGTATGTTTTTTATGTAAATGAAAACTTAAAAAAAACAGACACAAAAAAATAAAAATAAATAATAAAAAAAAGAATGACCTACTTGCAAAGCCAAGGAAGGATTTAAAAAAAAAATTCACTCAAGGCTTTTGGTTTCCTAAAATACAATTTCAAAGTGTTCCCAGTTTGCATAAAGAGGTTTGAGAAGTGGCAGAGCCATAATTCACAGGACTTTCAGCTACTAATGTTTTCAAGACAAACATATAAAATAACATTATGAAGTGGGGAAGAGATCCACTACCAGCAGTTCCCACTTCATCCAAACTGTATAGTTAAGTATGGCAATTATAATCAGTGTTGGGCAAGTTACTTTGAAAAAGTAATTAGTTATAGTTACTAGTTACTTCTTCAAAAAAGTAACTGAGTTAGTAACTGAGTTACAATATTTTAAAAGTAATTAATTACTAGGAAAAGTAACTATTGCGTTACTTTAAAAAAAAATGTTTAACCTCTGGGCTCCAGGGTATAATCGTCCGTTTTTGACTACTTTTGATTTGACCTCTACAATTCACCTTTAAAAACTATTTACCTAGCCTTGTTTGGTATCATTCATTTCAGCACAACCTCACATGTCTGAATTTACTGTTATTTCTTCATTTTGACATACTGTATTTGATCTAGAATCAGACAAAAACATAAAATCCGAGATGAAAAAAGTTATGTTTTTTACTGTAACGACCATAAACATGTTTAATGAATCATTTTCATAACTTGAAATGCAAATATAAATTGTAAATTTTAAAAACCTATGCACAAGTTTTGCAAACA
>VVHJ01045910.1:12859-25008 GCA_015107715.1 Tylochromis polylepis
GGGGTGGTTTTTGGGGGGGGGGGGGGTAGCTTGAAAATTGAAGTTTACAGGAAACCCACTCACACTGATCAGTATTTGCTGTTTGATTCCCACCACCCACATGAGCACAAGCTGGGAGTAATTATAACTCTTCACCACCAGGCTGACTACCACTGAGACCAAAGACAAGGAGTGCATCTCAGGAAGGCTTTGAAACCTTATCGCTACTCAGACTTGGTGTTTGCTGAAGCTGTGAAAATACAACACACGATTGACACCCAGATTATTATTCCATACATAGCTGAAGTGATCAGATTTACTGTACTGTAGAAATCGTCCTATATAACTATATTTTTACAAATAATATAGAAAAAAAAATATATAGATTGACATTTGCAGTGGTTGTTTTTTAAGGACATTAAGAGATGAGGGACATTTATTTCAAAGAGAAGAATGTCATTTGGCACACCAAATGGTCTTGTTGAGCCCCCCTCTCACTCTGTAAACACTTCCTCTCCTTGGCTGAGTTTCCAACAATCTGTCCAGCACCCCAAACAACAGTTTCAACTGTGAGAGGAACTGAGATTAATTTATGGTTGTTATGGGTGCCATATAACATTAATAGCGCTGTACTGGTTGAGCTTTTGTGCCTGTATGTGTGTGTGTGTCGTGGCTGTTTCTGTGACAAAGTTTCACAAAGCTTTTCATTCTTGTCTCCCTTTTCTCTCCTCTTGAAACACCTCCCTGCATCACAGCTTTCAGACTCCTCCGCTCCTTGTTTCTCAGCTTTTTGATTGACATGCAGCAGCCTACTTCTCTCAACTCTGTCTTTTATGCCCTGTGGTTCTCCGCACTCTCTTCCTCTTTCATGTTTCCATTTTTAGGATGGCTCAGTGATGTATCTATCTTCTGTCTCTTACTTCCTTGACAAGTTATAGGTTCCTTTTCATTCACTCATACATGACTGGTAGAGCTTATAAAATAACCCTTTTCCGCATGTGCAGGTCATGAATGCATAAGATTAGGATGATTGATCATTATTGTAAGAGGGATTGATTATTATTGTAAGAGGATAGCAGTTCACCTATCTGACAAACAAATGGCTATACGATTATTTCCTAGTTAAGTTGTAATAGAATTTCTGTTACAACTGGCAGAGGTGACTGAGTGATGACTCACCTAAGCATGCGTAACCTAAGATCCAACAATAACATACCTCAAAACCTGTTATTTTCTGAAAAAGAAAAAAAAAACTTTAGAAAGGCTGTCTGTATGCCAGTTAGTATGAACCAAATACAACTGAATAAAATATTAGCCAAAAACTGGATTATTCTTAAATCGAGCACAGGAACTTGTCACTGCCCACATGATGACAGCTGCCTGCCAGAATGGAAAATCTGGGTGTAGACACAATTAAATAACACTGTTTGGGTATGTCCCATGAGCAGATGCAAGGATTGCTGTTGAGTCCTGCTGCTTCCCTCAGACTCCTGTGCACTAAACCCAAACCAAACAAGCCAGCATGGGCTCTTGACGTAGGAGAAAGTGGGGAAAAGTGTTTCTGTTTCAAGAAAAAAAAAATCACGATGAAGGTTTCTATTGCAGTGTCAACAAAAGCTAAACTTGCGTAATACCTGAAACACAGCATGGTGCAGATTTAACAGTAGGGTCAAAATGTAGCAGGATGAAGCTGAGATTTTATGAGGTTTTATGATTTTTCTCACACTGTCTATAATAAATCTTTCTGTTGTCTCATCATCGCTGGTTTTAAAGAAAGCAGTACCACTTATAGAAATGTTTTTGTACTCTCCAGGCCCACACGCAGATAATCCCACATTATCATCAGGGTTCTTTATCAGATTTGACAAAGCTCCCTCGAGAGCCACAAAATCATTATGAAACTGTTGCACCCTCTTATATATGAAATCCGTGCATTGCATTATCTATATGTTTATTTAAAACTTCTCAGCAATTGGTCAAAATACAAAAAAGCTTAGCATTGTTATTATCGTATAGTTTGATAGTTATATATATGATTAGGATTGCTCTTCAATTGTTTTGTTTTAGTTTGTTGTAGAACTTTTTCTTTTAGTACATTATGGCTAAGTTCACTGCCTGGGAATACTGTGACAAAATGTTATATAACTTCCTTTTCAGTATCTCAATAATGATTTTTTTTTTTGCTGATAATCCACTTCATTATTTTAAATTTCTTAATGTAATCATTTCTAAGCTAGTTGGCTCATAGTGTACTAGTTTACACATTTGCTTAACAAGCAAAAGCTCCCTGGTTTAGTGCCAGGAGAAGACATGAATCTGTTGGGGGGGTTGGATCAGGGAGGTTATTTAGTGCGAAAAAAAAAGTCAGCAAATCAAACATGCCAAGCTGCCTGCTGTGGTGACCTCTTCCCTTGAATAAGGGAGCAACTGAAAGTAGCTCTCTTGCTATCATTTTGACCTAAGGCCGGACAGAAAGCAAAAAGTACGAATGAATTAGGTAGGTCAAATAAAAGGAGGCTGTTCGCTTCAAAATAAATGTAGTATCCTGTGATCTGGGTTTTAATTTAGTCCCATATATAATGACTCTTCCATTTTTCGTAATGAGACTTCAGTGTTGTTTTCTTCAAAGTAACTGATATCCTGTGAGACTGGTCTTAATGTTGGCCTTAAAATGCTGCAGGAGACTTAGTGTCAAAAACTGCGTTAACTGCAACTCAAATACATTTTCACCAATTTCTTTATGTTAATCCAAGAAAAACGTGTGTCCTGTTTCCAATTCTGATCAAACATTCGAAAACACCAATGCCATCTTTGAAAATAAACCAGTCCTGAAACGCCAAACAGTTGGTATTTGCCATATCTGTTAAATGCTTCACATCTACATTAATAGATTTCTTTTTTATGCCCACTCACTCCAGCCCACAAGGCTGAGTTGGGAGGAGGAAGTGTTGATATATTTTTCATTTGTTGTTGCACAGAAATTAAATTCAGTCATTAAAAAACTGGTGGCTAAAAGGGAAACATCCATGCATATGAAGGGGAAAAGCATTAGCAGGGCAGGGGAAATATTGAGAGAACCTCCGTGGCACTCCTAAAGATTTTGCCAAACAGAGGTACCCCTGCAATAAATCACTCCCTGTATTGATGACATGTTGACATGAAATACTTTATAAGCCAAAAAAAAAAGAATATATGTAATGGCCTTATGTAAAATGCATAAAACTGTTTGACTACTTGTAATTAGATTCTGCAAGAACATTGCAACTACCAGTATGATCAACCACAGAGCACATTCAGAAACACGTGTGAGGAGGGGCATTTTTCTTATGTCCTTTCAGCCCCCAAAAGTTGCAGCAATGGAATCTTTAGCTCATCAACACAGCAGTGATATTTGTCTTCATACCAAAGGCAAAGAACTGTGTGTACTGATCTTTAGGGACTTGTAAGAAATTAAGAAATGAGCTGGCTCATCTTTTTGCTTCATAATTATTTATTGAATGTTCCGCTTCCCTGTATTTGTGTCTCTCCCTCCCTTTGTCTGTGTGGACTGAAACGTGTGCTAATTTACATTCCTGCAAGCATACAGTAGGGCTGTAATATCTGCTAATACTACCACACAATAGTTCTGATTGCAGTGCTCAGTATAAATCCTAACCACATTAAGACATGACAAAAAAGGTTATCTTAAAACTGCTTTTCTTTCTTTGTAAATGAAAGTAAGTGTCAAAATCTACCTAATGTTCTGTAACTAGTTACACTGATGACCACCCAGATTGCCCACAATGCTTCAGTCATATGACACTGGTAATCCTGCTTGGGTCTGAATCAGCTCCTAAGCCCTCACACTGCAGATTAGCACAGGAAAAGTACAAATTAGGAGACACTGTAAGCACCGGGGCTTTCCCCTGCTTCCTGTAGCTTCAGCTGTGTCTCACTATAGCCCCATCTGTTACTGCTCCACTTTGCCTGGAGTTAGGCTGAAGAGACCTCAGTGGCTCTGTTGCAATAATAATAATAAAAAAAAAAGTTTTTAGTGAGAGTATTTAAAGTGCTGTGCAAAAGTCTTGAGTTACCTCTAATTTCTTATTTCTAATAGTTTCCTTCCAAGGAGGCTTCCAAGGCTGGTTTTGCCCCTCATTTTACCTGTACCTGTACCTGAACATTTTCAGATGATTTTATTTTTTGGCCACCTTTCATTCACACACACGCACGCGCGCGCGCAAAAAAGGCTGACACAAGGAATGAATCAGTGTTGTGTCAACACAAAGAAGACAGCTTGGCCACGAACCAGCTTTAAATCTTTGAGCACTTTGTTACTAGCAGCCTCTCGCAAAACGCATAATTTGTTCCCATTTCTTTAGTTGAATCTTTAAAAAAACAGCAAAGATAACAGAGGTTGACAGGCATCAAATAGTATTTTTGCACCAAAAAGGTGATTTCCAAAGAGCTAACAGTTGAAAACTTGGCATACCCATCATGGTCTGCTCTGTATCTTTAAAAGATTTCGGGAAACTGAACAAGTTGAGGACTACTGTTTGCTGAATCCTAATCTGAAATGGTCTCAATTGAAACATGGCTGTTTGAAGCCATCCTTAAGGAAGGGAAACGAGGCTGAGGTATGCCAGCTCATACAAGAACTCGACTGAAAATCAGTGGCAACAAATCTTGGAGCGATTAATCCAAATATGATATTTTTGGTTTGAGTTGTGGACTACTTGAATATGTACAGAGGTCAGCAGAGAGGTGCAACAGTGAGTGTCTAGTACAATACTACATTTATCATTTAAAATAATCTATAGTTAGAAATATAGAAATAGTCGCTGTATAAGTGGATATGTTAGGACTCAAAAAACCAAAATAACCTATGAAATAATTTTGTTGAAAGTTTGGAGAGTCCAGTAAAGGCTAACTGCTGAAAAATTAGATCATGCTTCTTTAGTCACTGTAGTAAATTCATGTTTTTTTTAATCAACTATATCAAGTGTCAAGAGAGACCAAGGCAGTAAAGGTTTATCGGCAGTGCAAAAAAAGAAACCAGGAAAGCAGATAAAAACAGACCAAATTTAGAAAGCTTTACATGTGATGTAGCATAATAATGTCATTTTATTTCTGTATCTAATTAAAATAGGCTATTTAAAATTTTAATCCCCATGCAAATTAGTTTGTATTCTTTTGATTATTAATTCTATGTATGGGACTTTAATTTAAGAGAAAATGTCTTTCACAGAACAAAACTGCCAAGAGCACTCGGTCCTTTGTAGGTTTGTGTCTAAGAATATATTTTGTACAAACAGCCGCCATGCCACTTAAAAAGCGTGACCACAGCAGGTAAACTTGCACAAGACAAAGAGCAGCTGCTAACAAGCCCTGGCTATCTTGCTGAATTTCACATGGCTCCCATGTTAAAAATAGAGCATCCGTCTTGTCATGTGCCCACCGATGTGCATAATTATGACTCTTTGTGCTCTTCACATGCATGGCCAGCAATCCCATTACCTCCATGGAAACAATGAAGGGTTATGAGAAGGCACCCACGGTAACCTGGTCTCCCTGGTAAAATGAATGCCTGTTGCTCATATCCTGTAATAATGAGTTATATTTGTAAGCAGTTTTTTTCATGCCACTGCTCATTGTGTCTAAAGAGTGAGAGTGAGTAGAGAGTGACTCACCTTATTCCCTAAAATGAAACTGATCCTTTAATATATCACAGCATTGTGGGAGCCATTTTTAGTACGAGTCCATATTTTTAACACTTTTAATGAGATACCGATAAAGAAGCGCAAATATCTTTCTGTCTCAGTCTACTGATTTATTTGGCCACATAACTGTCTCGTATACACTACACAGTCAGTTTCATCCTGTCTTCACAATCAGCTTTTATATTTTAATGTATGGTTAGCACGACTATGTCACTTTAGTGGTAAAAAGCTCTCTAATTTAAGTTGCAGGACCACAGCATAGGTGGTTTCGATACTGTATGAGTATCAGGCAATTTTTGTCAATAGCAAATGCCATTTGCTTAACACAACGGTTAAAATAGATGGGAAAAAAACTAAAAGCTGCTCAACTAGCTAAGCATCTCAAAATACTTACCCAGTCCTTAATTTTGACTCCAAGTAAAAGATATACAGGCACCAAAACATCGACTTTTGTCTTGTGAAGTTCTGTTTTGAAGCCTCAACTTCACTATTTGGGGTGAACTTGACTAAGAAAATGTGACTGGTCGAGCCCGTGAATGTGGCCCCACCCTAAAACATTCCCTACTTCATCTTCTGTTTAACTCTACATGGGGCAATTAATTTACACTGTTAATATCTGTAAATTCATCAAGAAAGGGAGCATCAGGAAAGTGAGCAGTAGGGTATTTTTTTTTTTTTTTTTTTACCATATTTCAGATTTCAGTGCAATGAACTTCTTTTTGAATCCAGAGGAGTGGCTAATGTGGCCCTAAATTGGTTTCACTAGTCAGACTAGGAAGCAAAGTCCAGCTTTTATATACTGTTTTTACTACTTTCTTTTTAAGAGATTGTCTTGTTTTGTTTTTTGACCTTCATGTCATGCAGCACACCTTTGAAATGGTCGAAGACATTTAAGAACAAGCTAGAGGCATTGCCGGCCTGAGTTAACGAGGGGTTTTTGTAATGAATAATTTATTAAATAATGTGGTATAAAAAAAGGCATAGCTTTTATAACTGTAATGTGACTTAACGTACTGGGTGATGATGTATTTTGACATAATTTAAACTTGCTAAAATCATATAAGAAAGATATTACAATTTAAAACAAGAAAAATGCAAGTTTGAAACCACCAGCATCATGAACCTAATCAGCCTTGGATACCGAGTAGCCTGAAGCTACATTTACAAATTAAACTAATGGGTATGGATCACATTAATCAGTGTAAGGGAAAAATTATAATTGAATGACAGAATATTTCAATCAAAGCATCCCTGCTCTTAGATGCCTCTCATGTAACTTTGATTAAACTGGAGGAAAGTTGCTTTTTAAAGTGTATTTTTTGTCAAATGACAAACCTGACCATGATTAATTAAATTTTTTTTCACATACTTTTAAAATTGCTGCAGCATCAGTTTGAATTTGTAAGTAAGGGTGATTTCTTTTCTTAAAAATTCTCCTTAAATTGTCTTTGTGACTGACAGGAGAACCACTGTCGCAGGATTAAGATCCTGGGAGATTGTTACTACTGTGTGTCTGGACTGACACAACCCAAGACCGACCACGCCCACTGCTGTGTAGAAATGGGTCTCGATATGATTGACACCATAACGTGAGTCTCTTATGCCTGTGGTTTTCATGTGTAACCCAAGAACAAATTTACCCCTTCCAAACTCTGACACAAAAGTCTTCCAAAAAAAATTCTCACCAGTGTTTAAAGCCAGGGGGGGGAAAAAAATCAAAAGCTTTAGGGGAAAAGTAATAGGCTATGTTTAAAAAAAAAAAAAAAGTTGGAAAGTTGCTGTTTTCTTTGTGTAGTTTGGAAGTGAAAAAGGATGCAAAAGAAAGTTAGAGACTGAGAAGCTCCAGGAGATTACATCAGATGCTTTCACGATTTGACTGTAAGTCTGTTAATTAAGATTAAGATTAGATTTCTCCACCAACACTGATTAAATAAAAATGCCCAGCTTTTCAGTCTTTTTGTTCTTGGTCTATTTTGGTATGTTAGAGCAAAGTAGAGCATTTTTGAACAGCTTCTGGTCCTTGATGACATCGTGACAGGTTGTTATATCTATTTATAAAGGACATTTGTGGAAACAGATTGTTAATTTTGGATGTGTGTATCACCTGTATTTGACCTCAATTATTTGTGATCTTACTGTTAATGAGATCGTTTGCCGAATGAACGAAATCAGTTGCAGGGTATACATTTCAAATCCTGAAAGAGTTGGCAAATTAGCTGATGGCATATGTAAGCTTCTTATTTAATTACTATATGTGTTCATATACAGTCATACATACATGTAATACATTGTCATTGTAACATTGTGTTTTTTGTGCTGTTTTTAATGCTCTGCCAAATTATAGGCAAACTATTCAATTTAGTCAGGGTTGTACAGTAATCGATTACATATAATCTGATAATCGGTTTACACTTGGGAAAAATGTAGTTACATTATAGTTACATTGCCAGTTACTTTAAAATATGACAGTTAAAAATTTTGGAAGTGTAGTATTTTCAGCATTTGATATGGAAATGATCCAGATGTCATTTAAAAGTATTCAGATTAAAATACACATTTTTTTTTATAATCCAGCGGATTAGGTTATTGATTACATTTCAAAGTAATCTGACCCAACTCTGGATATAGATATAGATATAGATATTGACATTTTCATGCCATATTACCTCACTGAGACTCTCCATGTGTTTTGTCTGTACAGGTCAGTAGCAGAGGCCACAGAAGTCAACCTAAACATGCGCGTGGGCTTGCATACAGGTCGAGTGCTGTGTGGAGTGCTGGGTCTTAGGAAATGGCAGTATGATGTGTGGTCAAATGATGTGACCCTGGCCAATGTGATGGAAGCTGGAGGACTACCTGGGTCAGTACTCAGCATTTTAAAAGCATACAAGTCTGAACAGCTTTGGACTCTATTTGTCTCCGCTCTGTTATGATACCCTGGAAAAAATATCTTGACACATTATGTGATTTCTAACTAATGAAGTGAGGTGTTAATATTTTTTGCTCTAGAATCAGTCTTGTTCACTGTGTTTTTAAGGCATTAGTCAGTGATTTAAGCTAAATCAGGAAACAAGGCCAATTTCAGGGAAGACCCTTATGGTTGAATTTTCCCCACTGGACAAGGAAATAAGCACAGAAACAGGTTTGATTCATCCACAAACTTCAGGCACTACAATTGTGTGTATCATTATAAACAAATTACCCAAAGAATCTAATTAAGACCAACAGAAGCAGAATTTCAGAAGTTATTGTGAACATATCCTTTAGCTCTTGACCCTCTGCTACAGACCTTCTCAGCTCCGTGTGCTTATAAGACTTGTTTTAATATTTGCTCTGCTTGCCTTATCTGTGTCACAGGAAAGTTCACATTACCAGATCTACACTCGAGTGCCTAAACGGAGACTATGAGGTGGAGCCTGGAAACGGCCATGAAAGGAGCGCCTTCCTTCAAAAACATGAAATCGAAACCTTCTTTATAGTGCCATCTCACCGACGGAAGGTATCTAATTGCAGTTCTGTGTTTAGTTATAGTCTGTATTTATACCTTCAATAAAAACAAATGAAATTATAGAAATAGTTTTCTATTTTCAGATAACGCTGTTTTTTTAAATCATTGCCTCGGATGAGCCTTTTAATACCGAGACAGTTTACTGTACACATTAGCTTCCATAGGTAATCCATATTAATTGACCTAACCGGTAAGTCAGAACAGGACAGGTTGACAAAACAGGTTTATCTTGGCCAGTCACTGTACCTCAGTAGAAGGATCTACTAGAAAACATGCTTCAAAGACTGTAGAAATGTAGTGCAGTTTGACTACAGAGCTCTCGCCCATTTGTTGTTGAGCTGATCTCACGTTCAGCCTGTAATGGATTGGACTGGGGCTATAGAGAGAAAGAAGAAAAAAAAACAGCCCGTGGCATCTATCATCTTAAATTTGCACAGTCCGACAAACTTAAAGAGATATGTGTGTGTGTCAGTGCATTCACATAAGCATGCACATTTCCAACAGATGTGCCACAAGCAGCTGGAGAGGGAATTTCAGTCTTGTTACTGTATAACTCTATAAAGCCTTCCTCTCCTCTCCTCTCCTCTCCTTTCCTCCCCCCTCCTCTCCTCTCCTCTCCTCCTCCTCCTCCTCCTCCTCCTCCCCCCTGCAGCACAATAGGCTGTCATTCTGATAAAAGTCTGCAAAAGCCAGTGTGGATATCCGGCTGCCTTTCTCTTCTCTCTACCCCTTTAATGAGGGTGTATGTTGCTAAGGTTTATCCTGCCACGCTTTCTTTCCAAACCCCCTCCAGTCCTCTGTAGCTGCTTTCATCCTCGTTATTCTATGGAAAAAGAGGAATGTTTTCTGACTGACTATCTGACTTTTTCCTCCAAGCCCTTTTCAGGTTCCGGAGACATGAGGGGACACGTCAGTTAGAGGCTTGGAACTAAAGTTTGTATTTTTATTCACAACAAGTTGAAGCTTGGTAACAGAGGGGGTGGACTCCTGGTTTATGTTTTTAAAAAAATGCTTTAGCATGTATGATGGAAGTTTTAGTCAATCTCTCGGTTTCTTCAAGATACCCAGATCATTACTTTGATGATGGACTTTTTTATGTTCATAAAGTACTTTATGGTTTTGACTCTGACAACAAATGTTGGACAGTTTACACTGAAATGTAATGAAACTTGATATGGACATCCATCCACAAAATTAACTGTAGCAACTAGAGTTGGGTACCTCTTCACATTTGAACTGTTACCAGTATCAGTACCTGAAATTTAGTACCAGCACTCACCAGTACTTTTTTGCTTTATATTCTCTAAAATGATACATTTTACACATAAACACGCTGCTAAGAGTGTGTTTGTTTACGATAAATAGCATTCTCATAAGAAATTTCTGTGCCTGCAGTCTAAAATCGTCAACCTATTTCTCAGACAACAACTTATCCAACTACCTAATGACGAGAAGAAGATGTGGATAGGGTTGTCTCACTTACAGTTTCATCTTTATCGTCATTAACCATGGGTTCAGCTTCTTCTACGATGATGACACTTGTGCTGATGTTAGCTGCAGGCCTGTATCAAATATGGTAGACTCTTCACGTTGTATATTTTGTATTTGACCAGTGTTTCTTCACACTGAATGTGTTGCCATGGTCAGCTTTGGGTTTTGTAAGACAAATGTGTTGAATTGTAAAAAGTTAAACAACACCTGAGACTTTTAGCATGCCACCATTGCCCTGTGCCTTTGTTTGGTTTCTTGCAAACATTGTCTTTACCTTACAATGTAAAGACCCATAAGGTGACTGGTGTTGTGAATAAATAAATAAATTGAATTAAATTCAGTTTCGGCAAGAGTGACATCACACGGGCTCACTTGTTTGTTTGTTTGTTTGTTTGTTTTTCCCCTGACCCACATGTACCCAAACACTTACTAGGTTTAAATAGGTGTTTAATAGTACCAACATAATTCAGTCAGTAGCAAAAGTAACGAGTTAGGTACACAGTCCAACTAGTAACTTTGGTCAGTAATGTTTCATATAGCTAACAAGTTAATATTTAGCAGTTCATTTTTAACTAAATAGTTTTCTGAATCATTATCATAAGGTACTTTATGATTATTGCTAATAAGCAAATGTTAACAAGCTGTTAGCGTAGCTGACTGTTGTTGCTTCTCTGGGTTTTTCCATGACCCATCGTCTGAGTGTGCGTGCAAGCTAACCACTATTATCCAAATGCAACCAAATCCACAGCTGCTACTAACAATCACACTTGCTAATAGATCAGCTTTGATGATCTTACATCAAATAAGGTCAGACAACTGAATCTGTTGAGTTAAATCTATACTGATAAGAATAAAATGGAAATCAATTAACTAATCGGAACATTAGAAGGCTAACAGACTCTTCGGCTGATCAGAGTCAGACAGCAAGCAAGCCATCAAGAGAATGAGGAGTCCCCTATTCATTAACAAAACTGCTGGTATAACCACTGGCATAAATCCAGTATCTAATCTGATTAGGTTTACTCTGAGTTTGTGATGAGCTCAGGGATTTTGCATCTGAACAGCTTCTATTAGAAATGAAACAGAAAAACGTCATCTGCCTGTTCATAGAGCCCCTGTACATTTGTGCAGTTTGTATGATTTAATGGCTGATAGAGTAACAAATTCCTCTCTTTACATAGTAAGCAAAGAATCCAAGCATACCAGTAGTAACAGCTAAATCAACTCTACCCTTATCAGATACAAAACAAAAAAGATATTTAGGTCAGAGGAGAGTGCAGCTGTACAACACAACACTCTGTGTTAGGAAAACCAAACAAAGTGCCAGTTATCTCTGCCACCCGCTGCAAAACTAATCAACTTCACACTCAGTGCAACAGAAAACATTTTAAAAAGCCAAACATTGGGACGTGATATATTTTTTTTCCATCATTTATTTTGCAAATGTGGCATAAACACTTGCAAAACAACAT